>LNAC01001515.1:29534-44278 GCA_002007465.1 Ailurus styani | reverse complement strand
CCCTCTCCCCCCTCCCCTCTCCCCTCCATAACCCTCAGTTTGTTTCTCAGAGTCCACAGCCTTTCATGGTTCATCTCTCCTTCCAATTTACCCCAGTTCACTTTTCCTTTCCTTCCCCTAGAGTCCTCCATCTTATTCCTTATGTTCCATAAGTAAGTGAAACCATATGATAATTGACTTTCTCTGCTTGACTTATTTCACTTAGCATAATCTCCTCCAGTCCCATCCATGTTGATACAAAAGTTGGGTATTCATCCTTTCTGATGGCCGAGTAATATTCCATTGTATATATGGATTACATCTTTATCCATTCATCTGTTGAAGGGCATCTTGGCTCTTTCCACAGTTTGGTGATTGTGGACATTGCTGCTATGAACATTGGGGTACATATGGCCCTTCTTTTCACTACATCTGTATCCTTGGGGTAAATACCCGGTAGTGCAATTGCAGGGTCATAGGATGAGATGCTCTATTTCTGCAGTTAATCTATAATTCCGCTATCAACATTCTGTGGCTTAGTGTTTTGTTATCAATATTTTTTTGCTCCTAACTGAACTCTGATAGACTTACTTTCACATTTGCGGACATGCTTCCCATACTCATTTTTATGCTGCACTATTGTGGTTGAACTACAGTGGTGGTTCTAATTAGTCTATTAAAGCAGTGGGAAATGTGTCACAAGTAAAATCCCTATTAACCAAGAGCTACAACAGAATGCTCCATATTGTTTTCATATGCACCAATAAACTTATTTGTCTACTTGGAAAAAGTTTATCAGTTGTGGTGGTGGATTTGCACTCGTCGTGGACATTCACCTCATGTCCCTGCTGGAGGACAGAGACGTTCTTCCCTGTTGTGATATCAGAGTCCAGCCTATATAAACATTGAGTAAGTGCTTCAGTCATTCTGAGGTTACCAGGGGGTAAGCTTCTAGCAATCCTCTTTGTAGAAGCAATGAGAAAGTGAAGGATCCAGGCCTTCTTTGCTACAGACCCTTACTTGTAAGTTTCCCCAGTATATAGTCTTTGCTTTCAAGTATTTCAAGAGATATTTTGAAATCCTTCCTGAACCTTCGAGCTTGACAGGTAGTTGATCACAAAGGAACTCAAGTTGCACGATGACTTCTTTTGAAATGACTCATTAAGGAGAGAAAAATAAATATTTTTACTAAGAATGTGAGTGCAGAAACTTTTGTGTTTTGTTCTTTGCTGTGTCACCAGCACTGGGAATAGTACCTGACACTATTGAGTAGAGGCTCAATAAATAACTGTAAATGAAAAGAAACTTGAAGAGGCTAGAGACCAAGAGGTCTAGGTGAATTCTCATACCAGCTGAAGAAACCCTGAATAGTTACATCTTCTTTATATTCCCTGCCAGGAGACTAGTGCCTTGAGGAAAAAAGGGTTAAATTGCTTTCTGTCACTTCTTATTTACATGAATCCTGGTCCTCCGCTTCCTTTCAGGCTCCTGTCAAATTCAACCCCAAAGTACTCTTTCATGATTACTTCTCTCAAGATCTTCCCTTTAACTAAACACATGGGATTAGATATGCCTGTGGAACCAGAGTAAGTTTGATATGTCTCTTGTGCCTGGGAATCTTGTTAAAATGCAGATTCTGATTCAGAAGGTCTGGGGTGTGGCCCAAGATTCTGAATTTCCATCGAGCTCTGAGATGATGGCGATGCTACTGGCCTATGGACCACACTTGGAAAATGAAGACGGTAAATGGTTGATATTTAAGAAACAACAATTAAATAATAGGCAAAGGAGAAAAAAAAACTGCAAAGAAATTGTTAAAAGCCAGAAAAAGAAGTTGGAAAGTTATCGACATCATAGAGTCAAGTGTGGAAAGATTTTCATGACCAAGGACATGCTCAACTTGGTCAAATGTTGCTGAGCAACAATGACATAAAGATAGAACGGGCTGTGTTGGATTTTCCAGGAGGAGGTAACTTGGGGCAGTTTTAATAGAGTAAGGAGGGTAGATTGCTACAAAGGGATGCAGAGAAAGCAAGCAGTAGCAATAATTGGATCTATATAATTTCAATACAATAAAAGTTTGAACTTTAGATGCTAAGAGAAAGGGGAAGCAGAGAAGGTCGGATATGCAAGGGGTGGTGTGATTGATGGAGAAAAGCCTGACAGAGGCAAGAGGTGACTGTAATTAGATTTAGACAAGAGGCCAAAGGTTGAACCCTGAAGTTTGAAGGAGGAAACAGAGGTAGGGAAATGGGGTTCTTATGTGAGGCTTAATTACTCTATAAAGAAAGAATGGAGTTGCCCAGGGAGGAATGATGGAAGAAGGTGGCAGGCAAAGGTAGTGGACCTAAAGAAAATGGTGAAGATCTGAAATTGCTTTTGAGGACAATGGCAAAGGGAATTGATCAGGGGCTGGCTATTTGGGGTAATATTGAGTTTCAAATTGAGATTTGGAGACTTGAATTTGTACATGAGACCACTGCTCGGAGTTATAGGATTTTTCTCCAAGAGAGCTTAACAACCTGGATGCAGAGTAGATGACTCATAATTGTGTGTGCACTGGGGAGGTGTAATGGTCCACAGGAGGTGTTTCAGGTTCTTGGCACACATACCTGGGTGTACCCATATCCACATGTCATCTTGGAATTTGCCTTTTAATATCAAAGATGGGATTTTTATTTATCACAACAGTAAATGAGTCTTTGGATTAGGGAAAATCATCCTGATTCTTAACTCAGAGTAATGGGAAACCGCTACCAAAACTTAAAAACCTCTAGACCTTTACTATTTAATATAGTAGCCACTAGTCACATGTGGTTATTGAGCACTTAAAATGTGGCTAGGGGCACCTGGGTGGCACAGTTGGTTGAGCATCTGCCTCTTGGTATCTGCTCAGATCAAGCCCCACATTGGGCTCTGTGCTCAGCACTCAGCATGGACTCTGCTTGGGACTCTCTCACGTTCTCCCTTTACCCCTTAAGCTCCCCCCAAATAAATAAATCTTAAAAAAAATATGGCTAGTCTGACTTGAGATGAGCTTTAAGTATAAAACACACATGGAATTTCAAGACTTACTACTAAAGAAAGAATATCTCACTAATAATTTTAAAATATATGTTAAAGTAAGATTTTGGTTATATTAGGTTAAATAAAGTATTAAAATTATTTTCACCTTTTATTTTACTTTCTAAAGCATAGCTACTACTGGAGAATTTAAAATTAAATTTGGCTCACGGGATATTTCTACTGGATGGTGCTGTCATAAGAATCTTCTTTGGATCAATTGATCTTTATTCTCAATTACTCTTTATTTCTGCCTGTTATGTTAATCAGTGTTCTAACAGCATAGATATAATCCAAGTCTTTCTTGAATTCTACCTGCATTCAGACGATAGCTGATTTTACTGCCCACTTTTTGCTTGCTACCACTTGGAGGAAAAATTGAGTCACATCCTTGGGTTAACCAGTGAATATTTGCCAGAAGTCGTTTGGATGGGCATTAAGGAAGGCATGAGATGTGGTGAGCACTGGGTGTTCTGGGCAACCGATAAATTATTGAAACCTACATCTGAAACTAAAGATGTACTCTATATTGGCTAATTGAATTAAAAAAAAAAGGTCATTTGGATTGGCAACGTGCCAGTTATGCAGAAGCTAAAAGCCTGACCCAAACAATGAAACTGGTTATTTCCATGTGCTGAGCTGATTCTCTCTTATGGAGATGGACTTTTCTTCACATTCATACAGTAAACCCAGAGCAGGATTCTGATTGGCCCTTCACGGGTCACATGCACATTCCTGAACCAGTCCCTGGGGTCAGGAGGGCATAGCATTTAACTGATTTTGTTTCATCCAAGACTGTGACTACTGGGGAAAGTTTGTTACCAGAAGAAAGGAGAGGGGAAAGTGCATATGCTGAGCAGATATAATAGTAGTTACTACAGCTGGCTGTGATCAGCAAGAAGTCAGCCTAAGCATCTCACTTAGGGCAGGCTGTGACTGTGATTGTTTGACTTTGAGCTCGCTGGAGTTCACTCCCACAAATGTGTGCTAGGAGGAATTCCAGAGCATCTCGAACAGCAGACTAGGTAACCCGAAAGTAAAACACTTATGCTTTCCAGATCCGTATACCTGTCTAAAGTCTATCCTTTAGTATTTGCTGGTTTCATTTGGGCAAAGGCATAGAAAGTACTGAGCTGCGAATGTGAGTAATTAGACGCTGCTGTGACTGAGCCCTTACAGGTTACACTGTGTAACTTGTAGAAAAACAGCCTTGGGCTTGATCCTGTAATTAATCTGTATTTGCTGTAATTATGTTCCAGAAAAATGTCTCTTGGCCCACTTTAAACATATCTGAAGAAGAATAAAATCCATATTGTTTAAAATCATGGTATAGTGTTTTATGAAAAAATGAATTCTTGGAGTTGATCAAATGAGGCTTGGGAGTTGTCTTTGATAGGAAGATTAGAGATGTAAGAAATTTAATTGCTTCTCTTTGTCAGCAGATTCCGATTTTGTTTTTATGGTATACTTTACCTGTTGATGTTGAGATCTGAGGACATGATCTATCAACAGTCATTGAAAAAATATGACTATCTTTAGTTTCAACTTGCAATTAAATTGATTTTTTATAGCTGTTTACTGTTCTCAGTGTTCTTCCCTTCATTATACCATCCGTGTCAGGAAAGTCATGACAGAGAAATGAAGAATCAGAGACGTGAAGAAAGTTTTCTAAGGTCATACAGATAGTAAGTGGCAGAGCTGGAACTTAAACCTATGCCTTCTACATCAAATATGGTATTTTTGGCTCATTATGACAAGCTACCTAGCTAACAGTGGTGTAAACAAGAAAAACATTTAATAATCTCATATTGAAAGAAGATTGGAAACAAATGGTTTTAGGTTAGTTCAGGGAGTTGGGCTGATGTCTCTGATTCTCTTGACCTTTCCCTCAAAGCCACAAGATGATTGCAGTAGCTCCAAACATCACATCTTCATATTACAGAATCAATCTAAAGCAGAAAGAGAAAGATAGGAGACCTTTTTTCCTCTCTCAATCTCTCTCTCTGCCTCTTCTTTTCTCTCTCCCTTCCTTCTTCCCTATTTTTCCCATTCTGTTTCTCTCTCCCCTTCCTCCTTTCTTTCTTGATTTCATCCTCCTCTCCCTCTGTCTTTTCATCTTTCCCATTCTTTCCTTCTTCCTCTCTTTAGTTAGGAGGTGCATCTTTCCAATAAATAATTCTGCAGATATTTATCTATATATCTCATTGGTTAGAACTTGGTTATATTTTTATCCCTAGTAACAAGGAAGGCAGGAAAAATAGAAGGCAGAGAGAAAATAGAAGGAGAGAGAGAGAGAGAGAGAGAATTTTGAGCAGACTCTACGCTCTGTGTGGAGTCTGATATAGGGCTCAGTCTCACAACTCTGAGATCATGACCTGAGCCTAAATCAAGAGTTTGATGTTCAACTGACTGAGCCACCCAAGTGCCCAGGACATATTTCCATTTAAAAAAGAAAAGGATTGGGGTGCTTGGATGGCTCATTCAGTTAAAAATGATTCTTGATTTTGGCTCAGATCATGATCTCATGGATCGTGACATCAAGCTCCGTGATGGGCTCCACACTCAGCAGGGAGTCTGCTTGAAGAGTCTCTTCCTTGGCCCCTCCCCGGCTTGTGGGTGCACTTTCCCTCTCTCTCTTTCTCTCAAATAAATAAATCTTTTAAAAAGATTTAAAGAGGGGCACCTGGGTGGCTCAGTGGGTTAAAGCCTCTGCCTTCGGCTCAGGTCATGATCTCAGGGTCCTGGGATCGAGGCCCGCATCGGGCTCTCTGCTCAGCAGGGAGCCTGCTTCCTCCTCTCTCTTTCTCTGCCTGCCTCTCAGCCTACTTGTGATCTGATCTCTCTGTGTCAAATAAATAAATAAAACCTTTAAAAAAATAAAAAGATTTAAAGAAAAAGGATCTACATCAATTTTAATAGCAGTATAAATGATCATTTTCTTATATCATGATGTGTTTAACAAGGTCTCTATCCATGGATATTTACATTTCTAATTTTTCCATATTATAATCAGTATGTTAATGAATGAGTCCTATGAATAGTTTTGTTTTTTATCCTTTTAAAATATTTCCTAGGGTATATTCTGAACAATGGGTATGGGAGATTGTGCCAGTGACTGTATTTTTTTCCCTCATTGTATCTGTGTCTTTTGGCGTGTTCCTTTTCAGCACTCTTCCACTGTAAGCAGGATGAAGTGTCCCTACTTTGAGCCCAGAGGACTTACCTTGGTCAATGGGATGTTAGGAATATGGTGAAAGCAGAGTCTTGAGAAGTGTTTTTGCAACTGAACTTCTGCCATTGCCATGAGAAGGGCACTCCTAGCTAGCCTGCTGTTTCCAGGAGAGTGAAAGCAGAACTAGCCCAGTTAAGGGGATTCAGTAAAGCTCTGACTAAACCAGAGCCACCTACCCAACTCAAAGACACTTGGGTGAGCCCGGTGAGATTACCAGAACCACATACCCAATCCACAGTGATGAGAACACTGAAAGATTGTCTGTATATGCCAATCAGGATTTGTGGGTGTTAGTTACAAAGCATTAATGTGGCAATAGACACTTGATACAGTGGGATTTGGCTATTAACTTTTTTATTGGTACATATATTGATTTGTAGTTTTTTAAACCTTTATATATTTTTTTTGGACTTTTTTCAAGGTGATAAATGCAATTTAGTGGAAGTGATTATATACATCGATAAAAGTAAAAGGACCAAACAAACAAGCAAAAACCTCCTTGGTGGTTTACAGACCTCATTCCTATCTTGGCTTTTGCATTTATCTTGGCTATTTATTTTTCATGTATATGAAAGTCATTTTAATTGTAAAAAGGAAGGTGAGGGATTATTCAATTATAGAAAGAAAATGGAAAAGTTAAATTACTAGGAAAAAGGAAAAATCTCCAATTGATAAACCAAATTTATTTTTAAAGTTGGCTTAAAAGATTGTTAATTTTACTTATATTTGTATCAGGGCAGTTAACTCTTACAAATGCTATAGCATTTTGTTCTATTATTCTAAATAAATTTAAAACTGTACACAGGCCTCATTTTTCTAGCCCTGTACGCATAGCCCCATATTAATATTTATGCTGAACTAATAGAAAGTTTTTGTCCATTCTCACTGTAGACTTTGAAATGAGATCATTAGTTCCTATCAGTTAACCAGAATTGAATTTCATTGCATATTCAGTCCAATTATCCTTGAAATCCACCAATAATCCCCAAACCTCATCTGAGTGATTAGTATCCATGTATTTGATACCAAGCCTCACTCAGAATGGTAATTAAGAAGTAAGATGGACATTTTAAATTTTCACCTTTTTGTCCCTTCTCACTTCTCACCTCTTTCTCTCTTGATTCTTTTAGACCATCCATTGTGCCTGGCTTCTGTACCTTTCCCATTCAATATGAGGAATCTCAATATGATCTAGCCCTTCAACCACATCCTCACATCACCATGTTCCCTCATCTGTTTATCTTTCCTCTACAGCTATCTTGCTAGCCCCTCAACCTAAGGTGACCCAGCCTGGCTCCAGACTTTCTTCTTCCCATCTACCATCTACAGTGCCATTGGTTATTTTTCCAAAACAAGATCACATTCCTCCCCTGATTAAAAACATCCAAGGAATCTCTTCTGCCTACAAATTCTGGGCATGGCATCCCAGGCCTTTTGCAATCTGTTGGCCACCTGTTTTCCTGGTTCATTTTCTGCTTCTGGCTGTGGGGAACAGAGGGAGCTAAAGGGACAGCTGGGGTAGAACTGGTGGTCACTCAAGGCTGGGTGAGTGTGACAGTTTGTGGCATTCCAGGCAGGTACTGCATTCTAGGGGCCTGCACTCTGGAGGAATAAGAGCACAGTTTGAGGGAGGGGTCTTAAACTGGATCTCCCCGAACTTCCCCTCAAGTTCCTGCAGAACCCGAGATATGTTTGTGTGAAGTCAATTTATTTGGAAATATGGTCTCAGGGAGCAGGGGTAGAGGGTGGAGGAGTGAAACTGGAAGGGAGGAAAAGCCAATACAAGGACATGTTGTTGAGTTGAATGAGAGCTAGAGGCATCTAGTGTCGGATCCAGTGAGACTTCCCGAGGAGCCTCATGAAATGCATCTAAGGGCTGTTTTCTTGGTGGCGATGCAAAAGGGCAGCATTTACTCCTTGACTTGTGTTCCCCACGGTCATGAATGGCTTCACTGATGTTAACTTCCTTGTACATCTGGATTAAGAATTCCAAGTGACTTGGAAGACATCTTGGCTTAGCCTCAAAAGAATCCCTGGGCAGAAAGCAAATGGTATGCAGGGCAGCTTAAGGGAGGGTGTGCTCTAACTGCTCTGGGATGAAGGAGATCAAAGAACTAGTAACCATAGAGAATGAGTAGCTGCAGCAGCCACTAAAGGAAGAGGCGGGGTTAAGAAGGTTCTGAAATGTGCACAAGAAGCCTATGATTCTGGGGGTGATATGCTGAGCTGGAATCATTGAGGGAAACCCAGCTGGAACAATGAGAAGTCAAGCTGGACACAAGCAAGGCCTCTGCTCAGAACCTTTTTATTTGCTCATGACTGAAGTCCTTATAATTGCCCACAAGGACCTGATGGGATCTGTTGTCCCCTTTACCCCTCTAACCGCACTTCTGTCTTCTTTCCCACCATTTACTCCTTTCTGATCACACTAGTCTCCTTGCTGGGGCTCTAACATGCTCCTGCCTTAGGACATTTGCCTAGGCTCTGCATGAGGTACTCTCCATGATAAGTGTCAGAATCGTGGAGGTCCACCTCTTCCTTAACATCTTTGTTCACGTGCCGTTCTTCCAAGGACCGTTAGTCTGATCACCTATTAGAAATGGGACCCTCTCTTACCCGCCTCATGCATCTTACTTTTCCCATTTCCCATAGCACTTCATCACCTTTTAAGATACTATAAAATTTACCTCCTTATTAAGTTTATTATTATTTTTTCTCCCTCCCTCTACAGAAGGCAAGCTCCACAAGAGCTGGCATTTTTGACTGGTTTGTTGGTAAATGCATCTCAAGTACCCAGCACATAGTTGGTGCTCAACAGTGTTTAATTTTTGAATAAGAAAATAAAACAGCAACACCAAAGTGAACTGTGCCCTTAGGGAAGGGGCTCACAGTTTTTGCCTTTAGTGCTTTTTTTTTTTTTTTTTTTTTGAGTCCACACAGTTTGTAATCCAGTCAGTAGGAACACCAGCTGCAGGCTCCTAATTGGAGCAGGGACAGAGATGGGCTAGAATTTTAACCATGACCTTCCTTTTATTGAAATTCAAGTAGAGCAGGGGTGGAAACTAAGCAATTTGTTGTCCTAACAGATTTACGAATGACAAACCACAGCTGAGAAGCTTTGAAAGGGAGACAAAATCTGTCCTAGAAGGGAAAACAATCATGATCTATGTGAACATGCTGTATTTGTACAATGCTCTAACTTGCTGTTTATCATCTAAGGATTATAACAACCATTTGCAGTAGGTGGAGATTAAGATCCCTGCCTTAGAAGGAAATGTTTATTATATATTTAAATTTAAAGAAAACTGAGATACAAGTCAGGTAATGAAAACTTAGTCATTTAAAGTGTAAAATTCAGTGGCATTTAGTATATTCACAAATGTTGTGTAACTGTTCCCTCTGTGTAGTCCCAAAACATTTTCATCATCCCATAAAGAAACCCCATACTCATTTTGCAATCAATCTCCAGTACTCTCTCCCCACAGTCCCTGGCAACCACTCATTGGCTTTCCGTCTCTAGGGATTCACTTATTCTCGATTATTTCACATAAATGGAATCATATAATATGTGAACTTCTGTACTGGTTCCTTTTACTTAGCGTAAGGCTTTCAAGGCTCATTAGTTTGTGGTAGATAACAATATTTCATTCCTAGTAATGACCGAATACTATTTCCATGTATGATATACCACATTTTGTTTATTCATTCATCATGTGATGTATATTTGGGTTATTTCCACATTTTGGTTTTTGTGAATAGTGCTGCTATAAACATCTGTGTACAAGTTTTTGTTTGAACACCTGGTTTCAAATCTTTGGGTATGTACTTAAGAGTGAAATGTACATTTATTTTTACCAATATTGCACTGGGAATTTATTTCCTGTGAGACAGAAACATTAATCAAGGCGATGTTAGATACATTAGCTAAATCAAATATTAAATGTGAAGAAAATTAGAATGCTCAGATGAGAAAGCAAAAATTTCAAGTGAAAATATGTAAACCACAGATTCCACATGGTTGCTAGAATTAAACTGAGAACTTGACTCTGAGGCACCTGGCAGGTGTCACAGGCTTTTTAAAGTTAGAAATGAAACCCAGAAGTAAAATGTTTATACAAGTCATGAAATCTAAAAGCTGGGTTTTGTCTATATAAAAATGAAGGCTTTCTGTACAACAAAAGAAAAAAAAAGTTAAAAGGTAGCTAGGAGGCTGGAAGGAACTATTTATAAATTGGTAACAAAAGGTCAATATTTATTAGTAAACATCAACAAATCATTAAAAAATATCACCCAACATATTAAAGAGTAAACAGGCAATTGAAAAAAGATTTTTTTTTTGAAGAGGGGCTGTCTAGTAGATTGGAAAAATGATTGAAAGGACAGATAACATTTAGTGTTGTTGGGGATGAGGATAAAAGTTCAATGTAAAACAGTGTTGGTGGGAGTATGTATTTGTAAACCTTTCTTGCAGGGCAAACTGGTTAACAGACACATAGATTGACGTAAATCAGTGGAACAGAATAGGGAGCTTAGAAATAGACCCCTCAGATCTTTGACAAAGGAACAAAGGCCCTTCAATGAAGAAAGAATAATCTTTTCAGCAAATGGTGCTGGAACAATGGGAAATCCATATGCCAAAAAATGAACCTACATAAAGACCTTACACCTCTCACAAAAAGTAACCCTTTGTAGTGAAACTTCAAAACACTAGGGATACAAAGAAAATCCTAAAGGCTACCAGTGTTAAAAAACAGATTACTTACAAGGAAAAGAAAATCAGAATGATATCAGACTTTTCATCAGCAATACCTGATGCATAAAACAAATGTGCAGTATATTCAGCGTCAATGGGAGAGTTCTGTGGGCAGGAAGAAATGGACTGGAATAGAACTTACACATGCAGCATTTGGCTATGAGAGGAGGTATTGCATTCTGTAGCTTCTAAGCCCAGACTTAGACAGAAAGCTAGAATGTAGCCAGAGCCTGGGGATGGAAGTACAATTAACTTGTAAGAAAGAGAAGTGAACGCAGGACTTATTAAGGGGAAAATGATTATTAGCACATTCAGTTGTGGCGAAGCTAATTAAGTAAAGTGCATCTGGATAGCTGCAATTTTCCTCAATTGTGTATTTATTTTTATACCAATCATGGCAAAGCAGTTACCAAAGATACTTATTTAATCCTTGGGCCATACTGTACTTTCTATAGAGCCTGAGCAGCTGACGGGGTTTGCTTTAGAGAAAGCCTTCTGGTCAGTGTGATTGCTCAGAGCATGACAGCTCCTTCTGCTATAAAACATGATTTGGGGAGAAAGGCTTTTGCTCAAAAACAATGTGGTTTAGCCTCGTCAGTGATTCAAAAAGTATAATGCTGGGAGATGCAATTTCACCATGTGGAAAACTTTTGATGTATTATCTCATCCACTCACCAAATGCAGCCTTGCAATTAAAATCCCTCCATATATACCACCAGATGGAATTTTATGCAAGCACACAGAGACGTGTGCCAGGAGAGTAAGAGAAGTCCCAAAGCACAGCTGCCAGCCCTACCTGACATAGGACGAAAAGAACCAAATTTATAAGTGAGCGCTTGCCAGACAGCAGACCTCTCTTGAGCCAATTATGTAAATGGAACTTGAAGAACTATTTACACCAGGCGCGGTTTCAGGTGAAAGCCCCGTTATTGTAAAACTCCACCATTGGTCTATATTGCTTTAAAAGTTTTGTCCACCCCCCTTCCTTTCCACTTTGGATTTGATTTTCCTGACTTCTGCTAAAGCGGTCTCTCCTTAAGCAGCAGAGGGCATGCAGAGGAAGACCTTCGTTAAATTGATAATCTTTATAAAGACATCAAGTCAGCAGGAACATTGGTATTTTAATCACTCACAATGGTATGTTTTTAAGGGCAACAGGTAAGAATGTTCAAGAATTGACTAAATAAGCTTTAAAGCAAAGAGTCACCATGCACAGTATTTTGTTTTTTGGTTCCTTAAAGCCAAATCAAGTCCCAGAAGAGGACGATCATGGAATATTCTGTTAGGACTGTAGCAAATGCCCTGTTTATTTGTGTCCAAAAGTTATCTCGGGACCCCCATGCATTGAAAAGGAGTAATTTTTAGGGCAGCATCAACCAGACAAGCTTGGTTTTATATACTGTGCTCCTGCCCAAGTTTTCATTTGGAGAAAACTTCAAAAGTATGTGAATAACACCACTGCCTAGATGGAGAATGACTTTAGGAACTTTAGTTCAGAGACCACATAGTGACTTAGCTGATTTTGCAAAACAATTTTGTTTCCAAATATGTGTAATTTTATGGTTCCATACTCTCTTTTCCCAGGTGTTTAGCAGTAAAATTCCCCTGAACTGCAGTCGTATTTAATAGCTTCTCTTGGGGGGTAGAAAAGGAAATATAAAAAATAGAAAGGGTAGGTAATGAAACTGCTAGAAACAATACAACGGTTCATTAAGGAGTTCAATTATAAATTAAACATACAAAATCAGCAGATTTCTTATATAAAACACATTTTCTATAACTATAGAAGTTTATATAGGAAATATAATAGAAAAATATATTCCATTTGTAATGGCAACATAGAACATAAACCGTACAGAAATAAGCTTAACCTGTAAAGGTCCTTTTGGAAGAAACTGTAAAACTTCATTGTGGGGCCAAAAAAGTCTTGAATAAATACATTAAGTGTTTTTTATTTCTTGAGATAAGACTGAGTATTCATCAAGCTTTAGTTATTTAAATACAAATCATGGACATTTTCTTAAGACAGTAGATGCGTTACAATAGGCATAGATGAGTTACAACATGCATAGAACCTTACTGAATGGGTATACCTACCCTAATCAGTTCCTTTTTTTTTTTTAAAGATTTTTTAAAAATTTATTTGACAGAAAAGAAGCACAAGCAGGGAGAGTGGCAGGTAAGGGAGAAGCAGGCTTCCTGCTGAGCAGTGAGCCTGATGTGGGACTTGATCTCAGGACCCTGGGATCATGACCTGAGCCAAAGGCAGATGCTTAACCAACTGAGCCACCCAGGCACCCCTCCTAACTAGTTCTTAATGGTGAATGTTAAATTGTTTCCAATTTCCTGTATTGGAAATAATGTAACAAGAACTTGCTCATACATACATTTCTATATATTCACTTAATAATTTCTAGAAGTGAAATTGCTGGCTCAAAAAGTCTGCACATTTAATATTTTGGCAAATGCTGTCAAATTGTCCACTGAGAAAGGTTTACCAGTATACACTCCTACTAATGCTGTTTTACAGTGTCTTTTTTCCCATGGCCCTTTGACACTGTTATCTGTCTCAACATTTTTTTCTCAATCTACTAGATTCCCCCCAAATACAACTATTTCCCCCCCAAATGCCTGCTTGAAATACAATTATTTTTTTCCTGAATGCCTGCTTATGCTTTAATGTGTTAGGTTTTCTTTTTCAAAAATATTGATTTGTAGGTGTTATTTTTATATTATGGACATTGACTTTTTGTTATCTATGCTGTAAATGATTCCCTCCAGTTTCCTAGTTATCATTTAATCTTTTTTTCCTTTTGTACAGAAGTTCTTCATTTTTAGGTAGTCAAACCTGTCTTTTAGATTTCATGGCTTCTGTAAATATTTTACTTCTGGGTTTCATTTCTAACTTGGAAAAGCCTTTGACAGCTGTCAGTTGCGTAGGAGTCAAATTCTCTCTAATTGTAGCAACCCTGTGAAATCTGAGGCTACCAGCAGCTTCTCCTCCAGGTAAGCAGATCTTGGCTGTAACTCAATGCATGCACCTGTCTCTCCAGATTTCAGGGTGTTATCTTCCTTGTTACCCCAGTTCTGTAATGGGTCCAAGAAAAGCCATTGATTTTTCAGTTTGTTCAGCTGTTTCTTGTTGGAATTTGAGAGTGATAAATTTTAATCTCTCTCTTTTTAAAGATTTAACTTATTTGACAGAGAGAGCGAAAGGCATGTGCACAAACGGGGAGCAGGAGAGGAAGGAACAGGCTCTCCACCGAGCACAGAGCCCAATGTGGGGCATGATTGTAGGACCCTGGGATCATGACCCAAGCCAAAGGCAGACAGACGCTCAACCAGTGATCCATCTAGGTGCCCTGAAAATTTTGAATATTTTTACATATTGGAGCTGAAACTGGAAGCTTTTTATAGCAAATTATTTTTATGTAAGTGGTAAATAGGTTTATGTAGATCCAATTTTAGCAAGACAAGGAATCCTGGGTGAGAAGCAGGTCTTGGCAGAGCATGGAGGACTGACTATGTAAGATCTGAAAGAGTTTTAGACAACCAAATGGTTGGATATATAGGTTTGAGTCAGGTAAAGAGCTAGGGCTAGAGATAAGATCGATCGATCCATCTATCTTTCTTTTTTTCTTCCTTCCTTCCTTCCTTCCTTCCTTCCTTCCTTCCTTCCTTCCTTCCTTCCTCTCCCTCCCTCCCTCCCTCCCTCCC
>LNAC01001515.1:0-29408 GCA_002007465.1 Ailurus styani | reverse complement strand
CTCCCTCCCTCCGTCCAGAGAGAGAGCACCCATGCTAGTGGAGGGAGAGGGACAGAGGAAGAGAGGATCTTAAGTAGACTCTGCACTCAGTTCCGAGCCCCCATGGGGCTTGATCTCATGACCCTGATATCATTACCTGAGCCATATCAAGAGTTGGATGCTTAACTGACTGCACTGCCCAGGCACCCCCAGAGATATAATTTCTGCATCAGCATAAATGTGATAATGAAAATCCCTGGTAGCTTCCTCTCTCCCTCAGCTAAAGTCCACAGATCTGGCTCTTGGTATGACCCTGACTCCACTTCTTGTCTTGTTAGCTGAGTTTAAACAACACTGACTCTCTTTGCTGGTTCTTAAATAAACAAGGTCTGCCCCTGCCTTTGCCCTTGCTGTTTCCTCTGCCCATAATGAATTTTCCTCCTGGTATCTTCCCTCACTTTTCCTCCAACTCAGAATCACCTAGTCAATGATGCTTTGCCTAAAATCGCTTACGTAAAATTCAGCCACCAGTCTGGGTCCTTATGTCTCCCTTCTCATTAAGGTCTGTCATTACCTCACATCCTCTCTGATACATGTTGTTTATGCCCTATTTCTCCCATGAGATGTAAGCGCCATCAGGAAAGGAACTTTTTCTGTTTGCTTCACTATGGCCTCAGGTTATAGATCCACATTTGTAGGAGTAAAAAGAAACAGGTGATAATAAGTTTAAAATGTATTGTATTTAACCCATTCTATCCAAAGCATTATCATTTCATGTAATCATGTAATCACTATAAAAATTAGTAATGAGATAATTTACATTCTTTTGAATATATTTTTTACATATAATTTTATTTTAATTAAATTCAATTAATTAACATATAGTATATTCTTTGTTTCAGGGGTAGAGTTCAGTGATTCATCAGGCCTCTATAACACCTGGTGCTCATTACATCACAGGCCTTCCTTAACGTCCATCACCCAGTTACCCCATCCTTCTAGTCCTTCAACCTTCAGTTTGTTTCCTACAGTTAAGAGTCTTTTATGGTTTGTCTCCCTCTGTCATTTCGTCTTGTTTTATTTTTCTCTTCCTTCCTCCATGCTCCTCTGTCTTGTTCCTTAAATTCCACATATGAGTGAAATCATAATTGTCTTTCTCTGATTGACTTATTTCACTTAGCGTAATACCCTCTAATTCCACCTATGTCATTGCAAATGGCAAGATTCTTTTTTATGCTTTAAGTAGTCAAAGCCTACAGTGCATTTTACACCAACAGTGCACTTAATTTGCACCAGCCATATTTCAAGGGCTCAATAACCACATTTGACTAGAGGCTGCTGCGCTGGACAGCTCGGCAAGGCTTGTGGGCTATGTTGGAACTGGGACATTTTTTTAAGAAGTGGGATGTTATTGAAGGGTTTTAGGTAGAGTTTAGGAGTGACACCATCAGTTTTGTATTAACACAAATCACTGTGGCAACAGAGTAGAGAATGAATTGGAGGAAATCAAGAGTGTTCGCAGGGAGATGGGTCTAGAGGGCTATGGGACAGATTGGCTGAGAAACAGTTGTGGTACCTGGACTAAGGTGCTGGTAGTGGGAGCAACAGAGAAGATTCAGGAGACATTTAGTACATTCCACAAAGCTTGACAATAATTGGCTCTAAAATAGTAAGCTAACTATATAAGTCAGGTAATAGTTTGATAATAATAATCTTAGATCTGTCAGAGATCAGGTTTGACTGAAACTCTGTTTTGAAGAGCTTCCTCTTTTTTCCACAGAGATTAGTTAGGATTTGTGTGGAGTTGTGGGAATACACTGGTTATGGTGGCACTTACTTTAGTTTTTAATGGCTAAATCCAAATGGCCACATGATGGTGCCAAAACCTTGGTAGTTAGTATGGCTTTTCAGACCAGCTTGCAAACTCCTTCTACGTAAACGGGGCCATCTTCACTTAGTTATTTTAAAAAAACAAATTCATTGAAGATAAGTGAAATTTTTTCAAAGTAATGTTTTATTTCTCATCATGTTCTTCGGACAATAGGTAAAACTGGCTTCATTCTCATTATTTTATCCTTGTAGAATTGGAGTTCTCTAACACAGAGTAGCACGTTCTCAGGCACAGAAGAAAGTTAAAATTCCATATTTATTTAAGAATGAGACCAGTAGGATCGATGTCATTCCCATTCCTTTGGGAATGCAGAAATTTCTCCGGAGTACTTTGGAAGATATATCATGTTCCAATAAGAGATATTTATAAAGCTGTGAACCCAGATACCTCAATATAACATTTGAAATGATTGGTTAGAGGAAGTGCTAAACCCTGTACACAGTAGATTCTCAGCTAATATTTTCTAAAATGGCTGCAAGTTTGAATTAATGAATACCCATACCACCTGTTAGCCAAAGTCTGTCATGTTTTCCAAATTAAGTAGCCAGTTTTTGTTGAACACAAAACACGGAATAGAGAAATTGTAAATATTAGAGATACAATTTTTAGCACACCTTGAAGACCCCCAAAGAGGTCATTTATTCACTCAACCTACATTCTCTGAGTATTTACTATGGGCTCAGGGCTATGACTTCAGGATTAGCAAATGACCCTTAACGCCATTAGATAACCCTTCTAGAAATGTAAATGTCACTAGCACTAACAACCACAAGAATCATCAAGCATAAAACCTTAAGTGCTATCAAGGTCTAGAATCGTAACTGCCACCAAGTCCCAAGAAGCCTTCCCCATTTGCTGGTTTCAGAGAGCCAGAAAACACCCAAACTGAGATCATATGCACCATTGAAATAGTATCCAGCATTACAAAGTGCCAAGATACTGACATCTAGAAGTGCAAGCAAGTTCTGTCAGCTTCTAGGCCAGTGGTCAGCAAACTATGGCCTGCAGGCCTACCATCTGCTTTGGTAAATGAAGTTTCAGTGGGACGTAGCCACGCCTATCTGTTTACACACAGTGCGTGGCTATTTCTGTCCCGTATGAGCAGAGTGGAGGAATTGCAACAGACAGCTTTTGTTTGCAAAGGCTAAAACCTTTACTATCTGCTATTTAAGAAAAAAGTCTCCTGACACATATTCTAGACCCACATATGTCCCCAGTCTGTAACTACAGGTATCCTTAATTCCTAGAACCAGATTTGCCTCAAACACTTTTTTTTTAAGATTTTATTTATTTATTTGACACACAGAGAGAGATCAGATCACAAGTAGGCAGAGAGGCAGACAGAGAGAGAGGAGGAAGCAGGCTCCCTGCTGAGCAGAGAGCCCGATGCGGGCCTCGATCCCAGGACCCTGAGATCATGACCTGAGCCGAAGGCAGAGGCTTTAACCCACTGAGCCACCCAGGCGCCCTGCCTCAAACACTTTAGATCACAGTTGCTACCCAGTGCAAACAAAACCTAGAAGTACAGTTACATCAATGAGTAAACTTAGAGAAAACTGTCCTGGAGGACTGATTAAGAACTGGCCAGAGAGTTTGTAGAGTTTATCTTTGCATTTCTTTCAGAATAAGATTATAGGAAATAGAGATTATAGGCTTTGCCAAAATTCTCATGTTAATTGTTCTTGCCTCTAATTGTGACCTTTCTTGGGGATGTTGTTTGTTTTTGTAATAGAAGACAGAGGAGGAAGTATTACGTTTTGTTTTTCTTATTTTCTTATTTTTCTTATTTTATTTTTCATATGAATTCTTCTTGGATATTAATTCTCAGTTTCAGGAGTCCTGATTTCATTAACCTTGAAATATCAGAACGTGGATAAAAGATTATGAATATAAATGAACTCAGAGTTAGAACTTGTCGACATCTCCTTTAATAGCAATCTAAATGCTGTCAGAAGAGAAACTGCTCTGGCAAGTTTAGTGACCAGGCTGATAAGAGGGCCCTAAGGCACAGACATTATGGTACAGAATACTCATCTGTTACTTGTTTAATTTAAAAAAGAAAAAGAAAAAAGGAGTTACCTCTGGATTTGGGTAGCAGGTTAGAGATGGCCCAGTGAGGTCCAAGAATCTGGAAGGAACGGATTGGGTCTATAAATAGTTTTGATTTCTTGCTCACTCTTGAGGGCATTTCATTTGCAGACTGACTTCTAAGTCCCAGATATTACCCAAAGTCCCGGAAGATTCTTGGGTGCCATCAAAAGGAAAAGGCAAATTTGCAACGATGTGGATGGAACTAGAGGGTATTATGCTAAGTGAAATAAATCAATCAGAGAAAGACAATTATCATACAATCTCTCTGATATGAGGAAGTTGAGAGGCAGGGAAGGGGGTTGTGGGGGGAAGGAAGGGAAAAATGAAACATGATGGACTGGGGAGGGAGACAAACCATAAGAGACTCTTAATCTCAGGAAACAAATGGAGGGTTACTGGGGGGTGGGGAGGTAGAGATAGGGTGGCTGGGTTGTGGACATTGGGGAAGGTTTGTGCTGTGGTGAGTGCTGTGAATTGTGTAAGACTGATGATTCACAGACCTGTACCCCTGAAACAAATAATATGTTATACGTTAATATAAAGCCCGGTAGGCACAAACAAAACAAAACAAAACAATAACAACAAAAAATACCAACAAAAAAACCCAAAACAAAAAAACCCCAAACCCAAAAAACAAACACAACAACAACAAAAAGAAAATGGCAAAAGGCATAAATTTGAGTCTGAAGTGCTCTTTACCAAGTATGTGGCTTTGGGCAAGACACTGAACTCTGTGTTCTTCACAGATAAACTGGAGCTCAGCGTCACTGTCATTAACACCCCATCACACTGTTACCAACCCCATCATCAACATTTCACAGCATCTTCATTGGTGTTTGGAAGTTGCTTATTGTGGGTCACCTTTACATAGATTTTCTCTTTTCATTCTCACAGAAAACATAACTTACGTTCCTCATTTGACAGGTAGCATGATTCAAGCTTAAAGTAGAAGTGACTTCCCAAGGTCACTCCAGAGTCCATGACAGAGTTGGGCTACTTCATGGCCCATTGTTTTAACCCTGTACTCATGAAAACTGCTTCAGTATAACTTTTTTAAAAAGAATGCCCAAAGCATATTAATAATCAAAGAGCGTTACTATTCTTTATCTGATAATCTCCTTTCTGGGACTATCAAGGAAATACTCCTATAAAAGTAAAGTGAATAAAGATATCCATTGCAGCATTATTTATCATGGTAAATAATTGGAAAGTTCCTAAATGTCCAACAAAGGAGAAAGGATTAAATAATGACATATTACACAGAATCTTAAATATTCACCATAAGGCCTATTTAGGAATATGGTGTAATGCATAGATCCACTATGGGAAGAACTGAAATATACCATTGTATCCACATTATGATGCCAATTCAGTAAAAGTTTGCATACCTATGAAAAAAGAATAGAGAAGCATAAAGAAAAATGTCAAATATTTTTTCCTGAGGTGGTGAGATGTTGGGCAAATTTTTCTTCTGCTATTGTCATTATAACCTGTAGAAAAAGTGAACAAATTTGAAATGCGGTATACACGTTGACCTGCTCTCTGTATCCAATAGAATTATTGTGAAGAGCAAACAAAAGAATATGAGTTACTGGATAAACTTGATAAACCATAAGGCAGTTCAAATACTATCATTAGAAAGTAAGAGCTGAGAGTTAGGAGAGCTCTTGTATTCAAACTGGAAGAAGCCCTGGGACAACAGGACAAGCAGGATTGGCCGCTCTTCTTATCTGCCCTCATCGTCTGGGCCAGACATCAGCAAACTATGGCCCCTGCATCAATCCTATCCACCCTTGTATGGCCCTAGAGCTCAGAATGCTTTTTACATTTTTAAATGGGTCCCCAAAAAATATCAAAGAGTATTGTTTCACGACACAGAATTCTATGAAATCCAACTTTCAGCATCCATAACTAAAGTTTTATTGGAACAGAGTAACACCTATGTATTTACCTATTGTCAATGGCTGATTTCCCGCTACAGCAGCCTTGTTGAGTTGTTGCCATAGAGACCGCATGGCCCACAAAGTTTAGAATATTTGCTATCTTGCCTTTTACCAAAATAATTTACTTATCTCTGACAGCGGCCAACTCAGTTCTCCAAATCTTGTCTGGGCTTCATGAGATTTTTGTTCCATAGATTTTTTTCAATTGCCCTTACATGGTTATAAATGCTGTCTTTTCTTAATACTTAGATATTTAAAAATGTTCTCCAAGCATCAGGGTTGAAGGTCAATGGGTGGCTAGGACACTGACCAGGGTTACATGGCAATGTTTGCTAACCTGGAAATATATGTTCTGACAACCACTCATTGGGAGGTGTAAGACCCATGTTGGGCCTCAAGAGATATGATGTTGATCTGTTCAAAGTTTGACCCACCTGGGCTTCTGTTCCCCCATCTGTAATAATGGAGTTGGCTGGGTGATTTCTGAGGCCCCTTCCAGTTCTACATTTCTACACGGACTTGTGTCATTTTAATACTTCGTGGTTCTTCATGGCATTGAGTATTTTGCTCTTTTTAATATCTTCCTGAGAAGTAACCGATCAAGTTTAAGGCCAGGAATCAAGACTTATGTGCCTACCTGGCCAGACAGGTCAAATAAATGAGAGAACCCACCCGAGGTAATAAAGAGGTCACGTCAAGCGTGGTGGCAAGCTGCAGAGTGAAGGGAGTGGCTGCAACTAGGCTCCAGCTGATGATTACGTTTTGCTAGAGTTCTTCTATTTTCAACAGATAATAGAACAGAAAATAGAACATATGGGTTTTAATAGGAAATCTTCTAATGTTTGAATATATAAAAATACAATGTAGGCCTCCACCCCCAGATCCCACCCCCAGTCCCTAAATACAGAATGGGCCTCTGGGTCACCATTTCAAGAATTCTTACCTCTGTGTGTAGGAAATTCTTACATAGCTTCCCACCAAGATTGCACAGCAATGTTTCTTTGGGAACCCTGTCAATCATAGTACCCTGTCTTCAGAGTGTGACATCGAGCTGTGGTAGCTGAGCGTATTTCCAAATGCACTTGGGTGTTGTAGTCACTTAGACTTTGAAGGATTTAAAAAGGCTTTTAGTATCATGGCTCTGATTCGCTGACAATACTGTTTCCAACATTTTCAGACAAGTAATCCTGCCCAAACACTCCTACCACCCCCACCTTTGTACCCACTTTGAAGCTGATCTTTTCTTTGTTTGGTGTCATGCACTTAACTAGAAAGATTGTTTAGCTCAATTGGAATGGGAGCAGAGAGCCTGGGCCTGCCATGTAAACCACTTCTAAACACACTGTCCTTTTATTTCTTCTTTTCTGGATTGTGGGCATATGCAATGGGTTAATTTATTCAACAGATGTCTATTGAGTGTCTATTGTGAATAATGGGGATGGCTGCAAGTACTGGGAACATACAATTGAACTAAACAAAATCTTAGTCTCATTGGACTTACATTCCAGAGGGAGAGAGAAGCAATGGATGATTACATGTGATGTTAGATATTGACAAGTGTTAGGAAGAAAAATGAAGTCAAATAAGGTAATAGTGCCTTGTATTTTCAATGGTATGGCCCTGGAGCGCCTCTCTGAGGAAGTGACATTTGAGCAGAGACCCATAGGAAGTGAGTAAGCCATTAGAATATTTCTAGCAGAGGGAACAGCAAGTATGAAGGCCCTGAAATAGATTTCTTGTTGTGTTTGAGGCATGTCAAGCGTGCAAGTGTAGATGGAGAGCAGTGAGCCAGGGGAAGAGTTATAGGAAATGAAATTGAATAGGTAGCCAGATACCAGATCATATCAGTTCCTAGAGACATGGCGAAGACTTTTATTTTAAGGATGTAGGAAAGTATTAGAGGGGTGATATCATCTGACTTACCTTTTAAGAGGCTCCCTCTGGCTGCTGTAGGGGCCTGAATATATAGCCGTAAGACTCTTTAGGAGACTCTTGTGGTGACCCAGGTAGGGGGATGATGAACTTGCCTAGTAGAGGTGGATATGTGGGGAAGCAGTTGGATTTGAATATATTCACAGTCGGTAGAAGTAACTTCTGTTCATTGTTTAGGATAACTCAAAGGCCATTTTCTCTGAGAAAATTTCTGTACTATTCCTCCGTGCTGGGCTAGGTTTCCCTCTTCTGCGATTTCCCCAAACAGCCCATGCACACCTCTATTAGACATGATGTTGTATTGAAATGCTCTGTTGTGTGTTTATATCTGTCCATAAATTCCGTAGTTTGAGATCCAGGACCATACCTTATTTTTTTCTAGTGCCTGGATTGCCTAACTCTGACCTTCTCATTGTGTGAGAAAAGTAATCTCTACTTGGTTTTTTATTTTTATTTCTATTATGCCTGCAAGTAATCGGTGTTTAAATCTGTTGAAAAGATATATGAATTGATAAATTAAGAGGAAACATTGTTGGGAAAGAGGAAATTTACAAGGAGATAGCTGAATTGAGTGTTATTTTACCAGTGGCCGGTAATTTGGGTGGAAATCTTCCGTGAACCTCAGTGAGCCTGGATTTGCTTCATGGGTCAGGCTTTTCTTGGTGGTCTTCTTCCATCCCAATCAAACAATTAATTGAAAACTTCCCTTCAAGTAAATCTTAAGACCCCTTCTGTGTCCAGGACTTCATGATATAACAAATTACCAAATATGCAACCTCTGAAGTTTCATAAAAAATACTTTAACATTTTCTCCACTTTTGAGAGTAGATAGTAATTTGAAGCTTATTGATGGTTCAGGGATAATTATAGACATGCCATTTATCTCTCAGCTCCCCTGAAACTGAAGCATTTTAAGTACTATGCTATATGTTTATACAGCCCCACAGTCCATGTGTCAAATTTTCCTCTTCATCGTATACGAAACATAGAAGAAAAAAGTGTGAAAAATGATCTTACTGGAGAAATGCTTTGATTGTTGTTCATTTTCATGTGGCAATACTATAAAACGAATAACATGAATATAGTTTTGAAATGAAAAAGGGAAGAATAAAATGAGCAGATTGGAGCTAAGGAGTGGACAATCAGGGACCAGACTACTTTTCAGGGCTCTATTCCTTATTACCAGCTGCCTTTTTGGATTTGACCAGGAATGTGGGGTCACATCATAGTAAGGACTGTTTTTCATTTGTTCATTTACACCATCAATAAATCAACAAACAATGGCCGAGGCATGGTATTTGCATCAGGCGTAGTCACTACCACCTGGGGGATTCTTTCAACGAGGGTTGATGTTCATTGCACATAATAGAAAACCAAGTAGAGGTTACTTTTCTCACATAAGGAGAAGGTCAGAGTTAGGCAATCCAGGGCAGTCATGACTGCTCCACGAAGGCTCTTTCTGGCTCTCTTCTGCCATCCCTTGGATCCTTCCTTTCATTTTCATGCTTCCAAGATGGCTGCTTCACCTCCAGTCCTGATATTTTTCAGGTATTCTTTACCAAGCACCATGAGTAGCTCACGGCAGGCACTCGAATATTTATTGAATAAATGACTAAACAGGGATTCCGTGAAAACATCTGAAGCACAAAAGTGTATAAAAGCAAAAGCTAAGCACTCCAAATTATTTAATAGCCTATCATGGTCAGATGATCTGAGCAATTTATTTTTGCATTGTTGCAGGCTATGTTCTCTGAAGTAGACACAGACATGTAGTAGGGGTGCAAGATATTTATCAGGGATTAGTACCTTGAAATGAAGAGGGCTGGCAGCAGCGTTAACCAGGGGACAAAGGTGATGTGCAGTGGCTGCCCAGCGAAGCTCTAGGGCAAGCATTTCCTGTTATAGTTGTCTGGCATTGGGTTGAGGGGGACTGGGTCTCCATATCCTACCCACTCGCCCTGGACCCTTGAGGTCAGCGGCTCCGGGAAGGGCACGGGCTTGAGCGAGGTGACTGTAGCTGAGACTGTGAAGGAGCTGACAGCTGCACTCTGACGACCGCAGTCTTCACAGCTGGGCAGCCTGTCTTTTCCTGAAGAATAATCTGGGCAGCATATCTCCCTATCTGCTATCGCATGAAATTTCACTTTACTTGTCATAACACAAAAATAAAATAACGAGATCCGAGAAATAAAAAGAAGGAAGAGAAAGGAGGGAGGCAGAGATCTCGGTTCCCTAGCAGAAAGCTCCGCTTGAGGAAAGGAAGGGATGGCTGTGGCTGCCACAGTATAGAGGTGACTTTGCCCGTGTAGACGCAGCATCAGTAATGGCGGGTCCTCAGTGGACATAACTCTATACTTGTCTGGCGTGTTTCGTTGGCAGCAAGTCCCATGCAAAACTGAATTGACGGGGGCGGGGGGGGGGCATGGTTTACGGATGGGGTTTCTCTAATGTAAGTTTCCCACGGTGTCAGCTCTGAACATGCAATCCGCGTTTGCAGATCCTGAGGAGAGCTCCACCTTGTGGTGAGAAGAGGAAGTGGCTCTTTTCAGGGAGTGAATGGTTTGCTTTCTGTGCCTTAAGAGAATGGGATCCAGTGGATGCTTCCTTGATTTTAAAAGGGGATCAGTTACTGTTCTCTGGAATTTGATGATTATATCCATTATCTGTGTATGTATACTTAGCAGTTCTTGCTTCCATGATCCTTTCACTTTGCCTTTTGCTTGCTGTATACCTTCCCATATGTATGTCCTTCCTATACAGTCCCCTCACCTGGTATGTTTGTTTTGGTCACTTTTTTACTCCTGGCTAACCAAGGACTGAGCTGAGTTTGGCTCAGAGTATTTGCTTTCAAGTAATGAATGATTCTTGGTAAATGTCTACAGGACCTCAGGGAATGACTCAATAATGGTGTATTTGGGCCCCTTTGGCATAAGGTGGCAGAAATATTTGCAAAGGGGAGCAGAACAGGAAGAGAGGGGCCAGACTTGCTTAAATCTAACTTAGTTTAATAGAGGACAACCTCATAGTCACCAAAGGGGAGACAAGTGGGGGGATGAGTCAGATAAATGATGGGGATTAACAACTATGCTTACCATGGTGAAAAAATAAAATAATAAAAAAAGAAAAAAAAACCCCTAATTCAGTTTATATTGTTTCTATGAAATAAAAAATACAGTACATTTAAAAATTAATTATCTGCATATAGTACGTTGTGTTTCATTTTTGAATATTTTATTTTTTATTTTAAGACTTTATTACAGTGATAGCAAGAAAGGGAACACAAACACGGGGGGGAACTGGAGAGGGAGAAGCAGGCTCCCTGCTTAGCAGGGAGCCTGATATGAGGTTTGATCCCACGATTCTGGGATCCTGACCTGAGCTGAAGGCAGATGGTTAACGACTGAGCCACCCAGGCACCACTTGTTTTTGAATATTTTAAATAATATGTTCCCTCTTCTACAAATCATGATCTCCAATCATGTGAACACTCTCTGAGCTATCTTCACCTGGTCTTGAAAGCATTATCAGAGGAAAATGAAGTCACTTTGGCATTGGCATTCTCAAATCAAAGCTATTATTAAAGAAAATAAAGTCTTTCCGATGAGACCCTGGACATTTTCAACAGTAATCCCTCGTTTTTAATGAGATGACCTTGTTTTGATTTTGTATTTGATCCTTTTTATTGTGTGATTATTCTGTTGCTATTATTTGTATTATTGCTTTTGAAGATTCTGAATAATGTCTTAATTATTTTGGTAGGAATTCATCATCAAAAGCAAATTGCTCTTATTAGAAATGTACGGTTGTGTTTTGCTCTGGGAAGGAACGTTTAAAAAGGCTCCACAGGGCGCCTGGGTGGCTCAGTGGGTTAAAGCCTCTGCTTTCGGCTCAGGTCATGATCTCAGCGTCCTGGGATCGAGGCCCGCATCGGGCTCTCTGCTCAGCAGGGAGCCTGCTTCCTCCTCTCCCTGTCTCTCTGCCTGCCTCTCTGCCTACTTGTAATCTCTCTCTCTGTGTCAAATAAATAAATAAAATCTTTAAAAAAAAATAAATAAAAAGGCTCCACAAATTTATAAATAGGACAGTTTACTTATAGCCGCACAGGATGAGCTGCTACCTTTGTGACCTCCTCTAGTGGGTTCAAAACCTGCTTGAATCCATTCTGTGTATAGACTAGGTAAGCAGAAATTATGCCTTCTCTTTGGAAAATTTGCATTTTTATTTTAAAGTCATCGTTTTCATTTTTTTTTTAAGATTTTTTTTATTTGACAGACAGAAACATCGCTAGAGAGGGAACACAAGCAGGGGGAGTAGGAGAGGGAGAAGCAGGCTTCTTGCTGAGCAGGGAGCCCATTGTGGTTCTCGATCCCAGAATCCTGGGATCACTACCAGAGCTGAAGGCAGATACTTAACGAATGAGTCACCCAGGCGCCCCATAAAGTCATCGTTTTCAGATTATAAAAATAACGCAACTTAACTTATGATGGGAACTGTGAAAAATAGCTATATGTACAACTATATGTACTAGGTGAAAATCTCCCATAACCCTATGCAGAAAGAGCTATTGTTAATATTTTGGTGTGTATCTGATAAGTACTTTAAATGATTTCTATTACATGTTATATATAATATATAATGCTTGCACATCTGAAATTGTATAGATAAGTAAACATAATCTCATAATTTTCCCTTTTCATTTAATTAGTTGGAGCATTACTATCAGAGCATACTTTCTGGTGGTTGCAAACAATTTCGACATGTGGATGGATCAACTTTCTTTAAGCAATTCTTATTCTTGGATAGTAGGTGTTTTCAGTTTTCACTGATACTTGGGTATAAACACATTACTGTTTATAGTCTTTGAGATCTTATTTTTGTCTTAGAATACATTCCTAGAAGTGCAAGTGTTGGGTCAAAATGTAGAACAGATGTTTGAAATTTTCGATGCTGTCAACTAATTGTGTTTCAGAAACTGGATACCATTTATATATTCTCTTGCAATATTAAGAAAGCACACTTCCCCATATCCTTCACAAATTCTGGTTATTGTTACTAAAAAAAGAGAAAGAAAACTTGCAGTTGGATAGACAAATACTAGAATTACTAATAAGGATGGACATTTTTTCCTAAGTTCTCTGCCTTTTTGCTATAGTGGCATTTAATGTTTTCTTATTATATGACCTCTTTAGCTATTAAGATAAATGTTATGCTTGATTTCCAGTTTAACCTTATTTTTGGTATTACTTGCCTATAAGTAACTTAATTTTTCTGTAATGTGATATATCTTTTTTTTCCCCTTCGTTATTTCTTCTTTGTATTTAGGTTTGAATATTTTCATTTTACTTGACGCCAAAGTGTTCCTCTTGGAAATTTCAGGCCCTAGTAAGCAAATAGGGCAGCATTTGGGGGGTACACATGTAGGTGGGTAGAGAAATGTATATTTACCTTTTATTTTTTTGTATCATACTCTGGCTCCAAATAGATTATTGTTTCATCTTTGGGCTTCTATTTAGCATTAACAAAAAAACCAGTACCTCATGGCTTTTTACTAGGCTATTTTACATGCTCTAGTGTTTTTGCTAAGAATTTCATGCCAAATCTTGAAAATGTAGGGTAATCATGTTACCCTACGGGGTAGAACATAGGCTTTGGACTCAGAAACACCTGACCTGGAATCCTGGTTCTACTTACTAACTGGTGGTCTTGGGTAGTTTATGGGGTCTTGAGTCCAGTTTCCTCAACTGAAAAATGAGATTGATGATCCCTGTCTCCTGAAGTATGTATGACAGGGTAGGGGGGATTTCCCTTCCTCTCTCTCTGTCTGCCTTTCTCTTTCCCTTCCTTCTCTTCTCCCTCTTCCTTCCCTCTCACCATTTTTCCCTTACCCCCTTTCTTTCCTTGTATATTTCTGTCGCATGAGCGAATGAGTAAATAATACTTGAGACTAAAAGTTGCTCAATAAATAAGTCTCTTTTCATCTTTTAGGTCATAGGAATATCTCAGGTCTTTATCTTCTTGAAATTCTCTTCAGTGCATCCAAGATTATGCTTCTTTGATTTCTTATAACTAATGAATTTAGATCATTTAGATTTACTTTGCCCCTTATTTTATTTTATTATTTTATTTATTTCCTTCCCTTTTTGAGCATTCCCTCTTCACATAATTTAGAAAAATATTAAATGCAGAAAGTATCATGTAGCCTGGGGAGATGCTTTTTAGACATTGTCATTTATTCAGGGCAGTTATTGTTTTTCTCTAAACTAAATAAATGCAACAGTATCAGAGTGACTTTCTGGGGCATCTTCTCAACTCACAAATGGCTCCTTAACTGCCTCCTTGACCCACAAAGATGGGTCCCCGCAGCCATGTTTGCACTATGTGATCCCTGTCCAATACCACTGCTGGTTGTTCCCAAAGGGGCCAGTCAGACAGTGTCTCTTGGAGCTGAAGACCTGGAATAAGGGACTCTAGCTTTTTCAGAAGGTGAACTCAGGGTTGTGAAGTGGCCCTCATGCACAGTTGTGTGATCTGAGAAACAGCAAAATGGGAATGCTAGAGAGAGAGAGAGAGAGAGAGAGAAAGAGAGAGAGAGTCAAACATACAGAGAGAAGGCATAAAGGCTTTTAAGGTTGGGTCTCAGACCCTTCTAGAGGCCAGATAGCATTTTTATACTTGGAGTTCATGAGTTACTCCTTCATCATTATGACAAATTCTCATTTTTCTTAATCTAGCTCTAATTAGGTTCCCTCATCTGCAGCTTAAAAGACCTTTATCTTTTTTCTCTTTTATCTCAACCATGTGCTATTTGGTTAGGCTTTAGCTAAGTCTTCTATTAGCTTTCCATATTTTAATTCCAGAAAGTACCCCAAATGGACTTTCTCTTTCTCCCATTCCCTATAAACTGCTTTCTTCATTGATGATGATTCTCTAAAACCAAATCATTTGCACACAAGAAGAACATGTTCATATTCATGGGTGTGCCTCTCATGAATATCGATCTTGATGACATCCTACCTGGATAAAGTTGAACTGAAATATTTCTGTGTTTATTTTTCAAAGAGACTATAGGAGGGATGGCAACAGTCTTGGGGCTTGATTACATTTAGTACTCTGTGTATATTCTCGTTCATATCTCCTAGGGTCTTGCTTTTCCTAATTGTAGAACTTGCTTTTAGATACATTGTTTGATGCCTGCCAGGTCCATGCTCTGTTTTCTGAGAATTGTTAGGCCCATCTTGAAGCATCCTGTGACTTTGTCCCTCTGATCATGGCTTTTTAGACCAATGGTCTCTTGACTCAAGCTGTGGCATTTAGACCTTCTCTCCTAGAGATCTGAAATGGTAACACAGGAATTAAGTCAGTTAGTTGGAGCTGGGTGTTGAAAGGGAATGGTCATATCAAACTGGAGCAGCATAGCTTGGACAGCTGTGATCAACCAGAATTTGAAAGCCAGGAATGCCTGTGTGCTGAGAAAAAATATTTAAAAAGACTGCACAGAGAGAATCTGAGATGAGCTATGTTGTATAATAAAGAATTTGGCCTTTGTTCTAGGTTCTGGGCAGAGAGCTTCTTGGAATTTCCCAAGTGATAAAAGTGTCTTTGTTATTCATGAGCCCCTTGGATCTCACCTGAGTTTATGCAAATGACATGTCTCAAGGTTAGTCTCTAAAACAGCTTCAGGATGGGGGCTGGCCAGCAGAAAGACCAACTATATGATTAGAAGGTTGGAATTTTGAGCAGTCTGACCTCTAGGAAGAAGTGAAGGGCTAGAAATGGAGTTCCATCACATGGTTGATGATTTGATCAGTCTTGCCTATATAATGAAATGCCAGCAAACACTCTGGACACGGAAGCTCAGAGGAGTTTCCTGATAAATACATCGATGTACCAGGAGGGTGACATGTCTTGATCCCATGGGAAGAGGGCATGGATGCTTAGTGTTTAGGCACTTCCTGGACCTTGGCCTCCATGTCTCTTCATTTGACTAGTCCTATTCTGTATCCTTTATAACAGAACTGTCATAATAAGCATAGCACTTTTCTGAGTTCTGTGAATCAGTCTAGCAAATTAGCAAGCCTGAGGGGTTTGTGGGAACCCCTGAATTTATAGCCAGCCAGTCGGAAGTGCAGGTAGCCCAGGGACCCCTGATGTCTGCCTGGCATTAAAATGAGGGTAGTCTTAGGGAGGACTCCGCCCTTGACTTGTGGTGATTCCAGATAATGGCATGATTAATTTTCAGTATATCTGATATTCTGTTTTAGCACCTTTGAGGCTTGGTTATACTTCTTTCTCTTGGGTTCTATGGGATCTGTTAGTATTTTTCTAATACACTGCAGGTTTTTGCTTGAGCTGGCTGGAGTTGGCTACTATTTCCACCATCTCTTACAAAGAGAAAATAGAACTTTGAAGGAATGGGACATGATGTATGAGGCTGTGATTTGCTAATTCTTGTTCAACCTCATGTATTGAATTTCAAATATTGTAATTCACATTTCCTTCTGTTTGCATTGGTGGGAAGTTAGTTTCTACAATACCGCCCCCCCCATGGAGATTTTTGCTGGAAGCATGATTTTACAACTGTACAGCCTAGAACCACCACTGCAGTTAAGTTTTACAGGCCTCAAATTTTTCTCCAATTTCATATTTTGACCTTGAAGTTTTGGTCACTCCTTGTCTATGTCCAAATTGTCATAAACTCTTAGAATGTGAATGCAGGAGCGGACCCAAGGGATCAACTTTATTATTGCAAACAGTGATTCTAAGGAGTAGAAAAGTGAGACCTTGGCCTCCAGATCATATTAGTTATTATTGGCAAAGTCTGAATTTGAATGATTTCCTCATTTTCTGGGTCAACAAATTTATTCTGACTTCTCAGTGATGAACCTGTTCACTAAAGATTTAGTAATTATTTTTTCAGTGTTATAAGTGAATGTGAGTATTTCTGTGGTAAGTTTTTCAAAAATGGCTGTGGCTGTGGGTTAACACCAGATCTCACCAGGGAAGCTGCTTCCTGTGGGAGGCTGTCTCATCCATGTCTGCTTTTGGGGACTGGTGTTCAGGTAAGTTTTAACTTAAAACACCCGTGAACGCTTAGTAGGATTTGAATTTACTTTTTTCCATGGCTTGTTTGGTCAAGTTTATTATTAATGAATCTTTGCACAAATTCTTATTCTCTAAATGAAAATGTCTGTTGTGTGTGTGTGTGGTTTTTTTTTTTTTTTTTTGTTGTTGTTGTTGTTGTTTTGTCTGAGGAGACCTTGAAAGAGAAGAGACTGAATTTTTTTTTTTAAATGTCAGACACTGGGCGCCTGGGTGGCTCAGTGGGTTAAAACCTCTGCTTTCGGCTCAGGTCATGATCTCAGCGTCCTGGGATCGAGGCCCGCATCGGGCTCTCTGCTCAGCAGGGAGCCTGCTTCCTCCTCTCCCTGTCTCTCTGCCTACTTGTAATCTCTCTCTCTGTGTCAAATAAATAAATAAAATCTTAAAAAAAAATAAATGTCAGACACTGAGGTATAATTTACATATAGTATGATTCTCCCTTTTAGGTGCACAGTTCAGTGAGTTTTGACAAAATAGTTTTGTAACCCCACAACAATCAAGTTATAAAATATTTCCATCATCCCCCAAGAATCCCTCATCCCTTTTATAGTTGATACCCTGTTCTGACCCTCATTTTCAGAGAAACAAAAACAGAGTTTGCTACCAACATTACCAAAGGAATGTCGGAAGACCTAGTTCAGAGATCCAAGAAATAGCTGAGATACTCATTATTCTTTCTATTTTTAATTTCTTTAATAACTTAGAGTACACAGTTTACAAACATTTTTCGGTGTAAAGTTTTCCATTATTTTTGTATGCTCTCTGTCTCTCTGTGTCATGGTTGTTCATTTCCTTATGTGATTTGCAATTTTTGATTATGAGTTTATCTTTAATTTTGTTTTATCATTAATTTGGTTTTATCTTTAATTTGGTTTTATCATGCTGTCAATGTCTGAGTTGCTGTGAGTTAGAAACATCACTTCCACACGGTTTTGTTTGCTTCTGTCAGTGATTCATGTTTCATCACTTCTAGATCAACTTTCTTGTGTTAATTTCTTTGCTTGAAATTCCTGAAATGTGGGGGAAATCCCTGTAACTCCAGGTACTAACTCCACTACTATATAACAAGCTACCCCAGAAACTATGGATTAAGTAACAATAGATTATTACTCACATAGTATTATCTCTTGACTTCCCCTGCATGTAGGGCAAGATTGGGTTTTAAAATTGTTTTTAGGAGACTTTTTCCCCCCCCAAGTTTCCAGGACACTTTGCCTTTCATGGGGACAGTCTAGTTTCTATTTCATGGACTGGATGCCTGGGTCTGGCTTCTGGTTCTCTGTAGGGATCCTGGTTCTAGCATCACTGTCCCCATCCTGACTCCATGCAGGACAATTATCACCTGGAGCCTGCAGTTGGGTCTAATACCACGTGGGGCTGCTGGAGTGCCAGGTAGAGCTATCTTCATCTATGTCTTGAATTTTTAGAGTGTGTAATGGGAAGAGGCCCATCTTAGCCCAATCTACCCCATGTCTAGTGATGTCCCTGATAACTGTTCTTCAGGGGATCTTCCTTCCTAAAGGGCTTTGTCCAATTTTTCAGACATCCTACTTCTTCTTTCATATTTATTTGATAATCAGTATGGAGCAATCTGCTGTTTTCACTTGGTTGAAATTGAAGTATAGTTGACACACCGTGTTTCAGGTGTATGCTCTATGTGATATGCTTTACTCACAGCAAGTGTAGTTACCATTTGTTACCAGAAAACACTATTACAATACCATTGACCATATTCCCTATGCTGTAACTTTCATTTTCCATGACTTATACATTCCATAACTAGAAGCCTTTACCTCTCTTTCTTCTTCACCCATTTTGCCCATTTCTCCTCCCCTTCTCTCTGGTAACCACCACTTTGTTCTGTCTTTATGGCTCTGTTTCTGTTTTTTTGTTTGTTTAGATTTCACATATAAGTGAAATCATGTTGTATTTCTCTGTCTGATTCATTTCACTTAGCATAATACCCCCTAGGTCCTTCCATGAAGCTGCAAATGGCAATATCTCATTCTTTTATTAAGGCTAAACAATATTCCATTGTATTTATATACACCACATCTTTATCCATTCACCTGTCAATGACACTTGGATTGCTTCCATATCTTGGCTATTGTAAATAATGCTGCAATAGACATAAGAGTGTGTATATATTTTCAAATTAGTGTTTCTATTTTTTGGGGGAGGGGGTAAACACCCAGTAGTGGAATAACTGGATCATATGGTATTTCTATTTTTAATTTTTTGAGGAATCTCTGTGCTGTTTCCCACAGCTGTTGAAGCAATTTACATTCCCGCCAACAGTGCATGCACAAAGGTGTCCTTATCTCTACATCCTCACCGACGCTTGTTATTTCTTGTCTTTTTGATAATAGCTATTCTGACAGGTGTGAAGTGATGTCTTATTGTGGCTTTGATTTGCACTTCTGTGATGATTAGTGATCCTGAGCATCTTTTCATGTGCCTGTTGGACATCTGTATGTCTTCTTTGGAGAAATGTCATGCAGGTCCTCTGCTCATTTTAAAATTGGATTATTTTTGGTGTTGAGTTGTATAAGTAAGTTATATATATATTTATATATATTTTATATGTTTATATATATTTAAAGATTTTATNGGAGCCTGCTTCCTCCTCTCTCCTCTCTCTCTGCCTGCCTCTCTGCCTACTTGTGATCTCTCTCTCTCTGTGTCAAATGAATAAATAAAAATCTTTTAAAAAAAAAAAANTTAAAATTGGATTATTTTTGGTGTTGAGTTGTATAAGTAAGTTATATATATATTTATATATATTTTATATGTTTATATATATTTAAAGATTTTATTTATTTATTTGACACAGAAAGAGAGAGAGAGAGCACAAGCAGGGGGAAACGGAGAAGGAGAAGCAGGCTCCTCACTGAGCAGGGAGCTGATGTGGGACTCGATCCCAGGACCCTGGGATTGTGACCTGAGCCCAAGGCAGACACTTAACCAACTGAGCCACCCAGTTGCCCTCTTTATATTTTGGATATTAACCCCTTATCAGACTTTTGTGAATGTCTTCTATTTAGTAGGCTGCCTTTTCATTTTGTTAATTTTTTCCTGCCCTGTACAAAATCTTTTTATTTTCATGGAGTACCCAATAGTTTATTTTTGCTTTTGTTTCATTTGCTTAAGGAGACATATCTAAAAAAACGTCACTAAGACATTGATGCCCATGAGATTACTGTGTTTTCTTTAAGGAGTGTTATAGTTTCAGGTCTCATTTTGGTCTGACTCTTTTTTTTTTCTTTATTTTTTGAGAGGCAGAGGTGGGTTGAGGGGCAGAGGGAGAGAGAGAATCTGAAGCAGGCTCCACGCTAGGCATGGAGCCCAACATAAGGCTCAATCTCATGACCCTGAGATCATGACCTGAGCTGAAATCAGGAGTTGGATGCTTAACCAGCTGAACCAGCCACCTGCTCTTCATTTAGGTCTTTAATTCATTTTGAGTTTATTTTTGTGTATGGTGTAAGACAGCGGTCCATTTTCATGCTTTTGCACATAGTTGTCCAGTTTTCCCAGCACAGTTTACTGAAGACACTATCTTTTCCCCTTTGCATAATCTTGCCTCCTTTGTCATAGATTAGTTGACTATATAAGCATGGGATTATTTCTGGACTCTATTCTGTGTCAGTATCATGCAGTTTTGATTACTATAATTTTTTTATTTTTTTTTATTTTTTAAAGATTTTATTTATTTATTTGACACACAGAGAGATCAGATCACAAGTAGGCAGAGAGGCAGGCAGAGAGAGAGGAGGAAGCAGGCTCCCCGCCGAGCAGCGAGCCTGATGCGGGCCTCGATCCCAGGACCCTGAGATCATGACCTGAGCCGAAAGCAGAGGCTTTAACCCACTGAGCCACCCAGGCGCCCAGTTTTGATTACTATAGCTTTGTAGTATATCTTAAAATCTGGAATTGTGGTATCTCCAGCTTTGTTTTCTCTCAAGATTGCTTTGTTGATTCAAGGTCTTTTGTGGTTCCAAACAAATTTTCTAATTATTTATTCTAGTTCTATGAAAAATGGTATAGGTATTCTTATAAGGATTGTATTGACTCTGTAGATTGCTTTGGATAGTATGGACATTTTAACAGTATTAATTCTTCCCATCTATGAATGGGGAATATCTTCCCATTTGTTTATGTCATCTTTAATTTCTTTCATCAGTGTTTTATTTTCAGAGTAAAGGTCTTTCACCTCCTTGGATAAGTTTCTGCCTAGGTATTATTTTTCGTGCAATTGTAAATGGGATTGTCTTCTTAGTTTCTCTTTATGCTATCTCGTTATTAGTGTATAGAAATGCAACAGGTTTCTGCATATTAGTTTCGTACCCTGCAACTTTACTGAATTAATTTTATTAGTTCTGATAGTTTTTTGGTGACGTTTTTAGGGTTTTCTAGATAGAGTATCATGTCATCTGCAAATGGTGACAGTTTTAATTTTTCTTTTCCAATTTGGGTGGCTTTTATTTCTTTTTCTTGTCGGACTGCTGCCGCTAGAACTTCCAGTGTTATGTTGAAAAAAAGTGGTGAGAGAGGGCACCTTTGCCCTCCAGGCAGGGGGCACATTGGCAGGGCACTTGGAACAAATGGCAGGTGTGGTCTAGGGAATCCTGGGGTGTTTTGGGATGGGGTGCCTTCCCTTGGTATTTTACCTCTCCCTGTGGGTTGTCACACAATTCTAGCTGATTAGTTATCACTTACAGATAATTTCTTCACACTTTTATTTAGATGAAAAGAAATTGGGTCACATACTGTGTTCCTTTACCTTACATTTCAAAAATTATATATATTTGCTAGAGATTCTCTTTTGATCTTTGCTTTTGTTTCTTCCCCTCCTGCCTGCCTGGGCTAAGATTGATATTACCCCAGTAAAACCCATTCCTCAAGGATTACTGCTATTGTTACTTTGTGCATTGTCATTACTTAATCTTCAGTATGGTCTGTGTGCTCTCTGATTTACAACACTCTGCATTCTACTGTTGCATCTTATGTGATGCCTGCAAATGTTTTTATGATTCCATTATATGAAAGATTGCAGACTGATTTTTAATTTACCTCTCAGTGTTCCCCTAAGATTGTCTTACTAAAGAATGAAACTCAATTCTTTGCTTAACTCCAGCTGTCATCCGGGAACCAGGCAAACAACACAGTACTGAAAGAGAATTAGAGCCATCTGCCTGGAGTCCCTTAGTAAATGGATAAGTCACCAACACCAAGTTTTTTAATAAGTTGAAATTACAAGTTGCATTGCAGACCATTTATACATCCATCCTGTGTTACATGTAAAATACGAAGCAATATTGGCAAGAATCTGTAACCATGTTAATGGTCTATATTTGTGAAAAAGCCCATCAGCCAACTTTTTAAAAATATTATTATTTTTTATTATGTTATGTTAGTCACCATACAGTACATCATTAGTTTTTGATGTAGCATTCCAAGATTCATTGATTATGTATAATACCCAGTGCTCCACGCAATACATGCCCTCCTTAATACTCATCACCAGGCTCACTCCTCCTCCTCCCCCACCCCCCCAAATCGCTTGGTTTGTTTCTCAGAGTCCACTGACTCACATGTCAACCAACTTTTAATAGACCATTGGTCTAGGGCTACTTTTCCTTTCTAGACAAAGGATGACTGTGCTTTCCAGCTAAAACTCAGGATACAGTGACTGGTAGAATTGTAGTTTCGAAAACAAGGAGAAACACTATCAAAAAAAGTCCCGGTTATGTGATCATTATACCTTTTATTTATTTATTTTTAAAAAGATTTTATTTATTTATTTGACAGAGAGAAACACAGTGAGAGAGGGACACACAAGCAGGGGGCATGAGAGAGGGAGAAGCAGGCTTCCCGCAGAGCAAGGAGCCCGATGTGGGGCTTGATCCTAGGACCCCAGGATCATGCCCTGAGCTGAAGGCAGACGCTTAACACTGAGCCACCCAGGCGCCCCTCATTATACCTTTTGAAATGACATGTCACATTCTTTCCACTTCTCATTCTCTTTCAGTGCATAATGCTGCTACTATTTGAGCAAAATGCTTGCCTATTTCTCCTCTAAGGCTAGTGAAGATGTGAGTTAAACAAAAGTAGAAGCTAAGTCATTTAAGAAAAATACAGCTTTTCTGAAAGCTAAAGCATAGAGAAACTGCCATATATAAAAACAGATGAACTTTACATTAGAAAACCAATTCTAATGTTAGCATATCGTGATGAAAACAGGACTGACTGATTCCAACCTGTTTGATTCTAGAGTCTATAATTCTAATGTCAAGCAGCAAAATAGGGGAGGGAAGCAAACCGAACTTGACCTCTCTGAGTCTTAGTTTCTTTTTCTATAGAAAAAAGATAACAGTATGTCATGTAATAGCTACAGGGATTAAATAACGTATGGGAAAGCAATGTATATACAAAAGACAATCTATAAAATTTTTTCCCCTCCTATCTAACCCAAATTTCATGGGAGGTGATTGGCTATTTCGATTTGAAAGAACTTCATTGTGATAGCAAAATTATAATTAAACAGATTGGATTTTCAGATGTGTCCAAATGTCAGTGAAGCCAATATTTAAGCAGAGCTCTCTAATGGACTGAACTGTAGTTCCATAAGCCTTGTATAATTGAGAATTGACTGTAAACTGAGAGTCACTTTATGTGCTGCATTATGTCCCTGCATTACCAGGGACCGAACAACTGAAGGCTTTGAGGTAAGTGGAATAGCCTGGCACCTGTAATATTTCATGAGGAAATGTAACAACATAACAAACAGCACAGAGCTGGTATTAATTGTTTGAGAAAGGTCTGATTTATCTCTCTGGAAAATTTCACCCTGCGAATGGCAATTATCGCCAGAGTATGGATTCTCTAAGGTGTTCTGTAATTGCTCAATTATCTCTAATACTCATGCTCCATCCTGGCCTTTTCATATAGACTGTTCCACATTTTCGATTGTTTCAGGCTCCAGCCAAATCTCAGGTATGTGCAGCAAGAGGCAGTGCAGAGGCATTGCAGGTGTAAGCCAAACTTCCCAGATAGTCCTAAATATCATTTTAACTTTCAGAGTCTTCCTTCACCAAACTTTTTGTTAGAACACCAAAGGCAGTGGATGGGGGAAACGGCGAATTTTCGAGTCTGCTAGAGGCAATAATTGTAAATGCCACCTCCCCAATATTGCTAGCTATAGATGTAATTTTCAAAATCATCCCTGTAACTCCAGGTACTGATTATCTATTGCTACATAACAAACTACTCCAAAATGTACTGCTTCAAATAATAATTTATTATTTTGTCTCATGGTTTTGTGGATTGACTGGGCTCAGCTTGGGGTCTCTCATGCAATTGAAGTCACACAGAGGCCGAGGCTGCATGTATCTGAAGGTTCAGTTGAGTTGGAATGTCATGTGGCTAGCGTGGGTGCTAACTGCTGAGAGCCCAGCTGGGGGCCCCCAAGTATCTACCCATGGACTTTCCATGAGGCCTAGAGCTTTCATAGCATAGCAGCAAATTTCTTGGAGGGAGCAGCTCCAGAGTGACTCTTCTGTGAGGCCAAGGTAGAATCTGCAAGGCTTCTTAAAATCCTGTCCCAGAAGACCCGGAAGATCACTTCTGCCACATTCTATAGGTCAAGTAAGTCACGAAGGCCACGCTCAGGTAGAGTAATGAGACTTCACTTCTTGAGGGGGAAATGGCAAGATCACATGGCAAAAGAGCACATTTGATGGGAGATACTGTGGTGGCCATCTCTGGAAAATAGAATCTGCCAGACTCAGTTCATCTACTCCTATTCTAGCTGCCAATAGAACTCACCTGTATCAGGAATGCTCCTGGGCTCCAGCTACTTTAATGACTTTCTCCATCTACCTGTGAACACGGAATAATTCACAATTAGTAAAATGCATAGAGGAAGTTGGAGGGTATTAGTGTCACAAATACATCATGTCTCTTTCACAAATTGGACTTTTGCGTTCTTATTTTTGGTGTGCAGTGCCTTAATCAATATGACATTCACAAGTCTTTCTTTATGTCGACCTTGACCGTTAAAACCCTGTTGTCTTCCTCACCTCTGCTTTAACCCTTCTGTGTTTCAAATTGACTTACTCCTGATCCCTGATATCCACAGGAATCTGTGTATCCACATCAATGGCCCATAACAGACTCTTTAGCACCTCTGTCTTCAATGTTTGGCTTCCAGACCTTTAGATTATACCTGACAACTGCTAGCCTAGTTTCTCTAGCTTCTGCCTTCAGGCAGAATATACCTCAGGATGGAGGTATATTTATGCATATAATCTAAATGTTTCCTTTCAGTGAAAAACAAAGATTTCTTGCCACGCAACCTTTGGTATCAGTGCCTTAAGACTTCCTAGTGCTTCAATCTTTGATGCCTCCTCTGTTGTTAGGCTATTATTCTCTCCAGGTGTTTGATTTCCTGTATTTCAGTGACTCAGGAGATATATTTTCTCTCATCTCAGTATTTAGTGGTTTTCAGCAAGGATTCACCAAAAGCTTCTGTTACTCATTTAACATATTGATGGAAATACTTTTAGGAATGGAGGTAAGGAAAATCCCAAGGGCTCAAATAAGTGTTTTAATGGACTGAAAATAATGGATGCAATTGGAACATAATTGGATAAATGGTCAGAATCTATAACTTGTACTGACTCTTCATGGGCCTCCAACCTTTGGATGGAATGATTGTTAAAATCCACTGGTGGGCGCCTGGGTGGCTCAGTGGGTTAAAGCCTCTGCTTTCGGCTCAGGTCATGATCTCAGCATCCTGGGATCGAGGCCCGCATCGGGCTCTCTGCTCAGCAGGGAGCCTGCTTCCTCCTCTCCCTGTCTCTCTGCCTGCCTCTCTGCCTACTTGTAATCTCTCTCTCTGTGTCAAATAAATAAATAAAATCTTAAAAAAAAAAATCCACTGGTAACTGGAGACTAGATTCCCTCCTCCCCTGGGAATTTTCCTTTTAGTAGTATCATATTAAATTTCCTTCTACTTTCATCATCTAAAGTCTCTATTTTGTATAGCTAGAAATCATTGTATAGAATATCTTTTTCAATTTGGGAAAACTGGAAATGTTCTGCCTTATTAGATAACAGTTTTCTTGACCTCCTTTCAACTTCTACATTAAATTTGAAAGTTTTTTATTGATCATCTATCATGTCTTAGTCCACTGTAGGAGTCTGTGAAAATGTGGGTGAGCGACATCATTAAGACAAATAATGCTTGTCCTCGATAGTTTGCAAGGCAATAAAGCAGATAATATGTTTACCCAAATAGTCAGGATATAAGCGCTATTTTGAAGTTTGTTATTGAGAAATATAATTTTTGTTAAGTATCATTTGAAATGTGCTTTGGGAAATAGGCTGTAATTTGCCAGGGGCAACTGGGGAGTAAAAAGGGCATTCCAAGTGGAGAGAACAGCTTGAAGAAAAGTAGAGAGGCAGGTCCACACAGGTTCTTTTAGAAAAATGGTAACTAGATGAGTTTTGACAGGATAAAAGATATATTTAGGGAAATAATGGGCTGTAAGACTAGAAAGGTAGGTTTGAACCATTTGGGATTGGCTTTGAATGACTTGAGAGTATCTACATTATTCTGTAGGCAGTAAAGGCTTTGTGTCATGTTAGGCCAGTTGTCCAATTACCTCAAATTGGGAAGAGTGTTCACAGTACGTTTGTGGTGGGGAGCTTCAGGAGTTCCAAAGAGCAGTGACAGAATTGGCTGCTGGAGTCTTGCAGTGTTATAACATGTATGGTTTGGCCTTGGTGGCACTGAAGGAGGCTGGGAGCTTGGGCTAGTAGGAAAGGGTAGGAAGTGAGGAAGACGAAGTCTAGGAGGAATAGTGTAGAAATAGACTTGGCTTTAAGACAAGGGTCCACGGCTGAATATAAGAGACCAAACGGCAGTGGTCAGTGAATGTCTTGGTCTTAGAAAGCCTTACTGAGTTCTAGAAAACTTCAGGCAGCAGGAAGACTGGGTCAGTTGGGAGGTACCATCTTGTTCGTGATAGGTTAATCCATTTTGAAATAGCACCCCAAGCAGAGGTGAAGATACAGAATCCTTCTCCTACTGAAGGTGGAGGGTTCTATTAAGGATTAGTTCATTTGAAATGTTCTAACAACTATAGAATCCAGGAACATATAGCATGGTGGTTAAGTGATAGGACTTTGCAGTCAGGTGACTTAGGATTCCGATTTTTTAAAAAAAATATTTATTTATCTGACAGAGACACAGTGAGAGAGGGAACACAAGCAGGGGGAGTGGGAGAGGGAGCAGGCTTCCCGCTGAGCAGGAAGCCAGATGCAGGACTGGATCCCAGGACCCTGGGATCACGACCTGAGCTGAAGGCAGATGCTTAATGGCTGAGCCACTGAGGCGCCCCTAGATTCAAATCTTAATTGAGTCCCTTTTGTTTAGCTGTGTAACCTTGGGCATATTCCTTCACCTTCCTGAGCTTTTTTTTTTTTTTTTTTCTCTTTCTGTTAATGGAGAAAGTGTCCATGTCATAGACTTACTGTGAGAATTAGATGATATAATTTAGCACAGTGTCTGGCACAGTCCAAGCATTCAGTAAATGTTTAGTGTGTTGGCTTGTCTGCTGTCAAATCAGCATCAGTACCACCCCCTTGAAAGTTCTCGGCATGCTGTAAAAGTAGGGGATTGCACTCTCCAGGCTCTCCTTCTCTCTCGAACTCCGTTAGGGTGTTTCCGAGAGAAATGCTTGGGTGAGATTTGGGAGATATGAGAAGGACGCCTTTGGAGGCAGCACAGCTGGAAACAGATTTCTAGAACTTTCTAGAGAGCCTTAAAAAATCAGCCATATCCCTGCTGCAGTCCAAGGTAGGTAGTGGGACCTTTCCTGACCCTCTCTTCCCAGGCTCTTCCAACAGGTGTGTAAACTTCTAAATCCCTGTATTAAAATATACCTCTACAGAGTAGCTTCTATTTTTCATATTCAACCTTGACAGCTGTAAATAGTCATTATTATTATTAACTTTGCAAAGCAGGGCTTTTACTCCAGAAAGGAAAAGTAGAGTAGAAACCAGAGTGGAAGCTTAGTCACAGGTCAGATGCTAGAGTGATGGGAACAATTTTTGGTGAACAGGGGAGGCATGTAACGAAGCCTTAGGATACTTGCTGAGTGACTACAGCCTGGGAAGGACCACAGCATGGTTGTCCAGATGCTGGGAGGCAAGAAAGAGAAGTTTACTTAAGACAATGGGAAGCATTCGAAACAGGACCAGACTATGGCAAAAGAGCAAGGACTGGAACATGGGAGAAGGTGTCAGATCCTGGAGGAGCCTCCAAGTAAGTGTCAACATTGGGGGGTAAAGAATCAGAAACATCACAGAAAACTGGAAGCTTTGTGCTTAGGAAGGTAGGGCTAGAAAAATGACCAACTGTGCCACCAGCGTGCATGTGATCCTCCTTCTCATGGGGCAGGTGGGGCTGCGATGTGTATATGGAACAGCTAAACTTGAGGGACCAAGTGTGGAGTGGATTGGAAAGCCAGATTGTTTACGGCAGTAAGATGAAACTCGGAGAGTGCCGAGCGCTGTTTCTTAGACTGTTAATGCCAGGGAAGCCATGGTTAGAACTGACTCAGGGCTGGGCAGGGCTCGAAGGGCCCCTGGACCTGGGTGGGACAAGTTTAGGCAAGGACCCACACATGGCAGATCCGGGGCTCAGGCTCTATGATGCCAGTTAGGTGTTCCTTCTGTGGCTCCACAGATGTTAGAATGCACTTGGAAGGCAAAGAGTTCTACTTAGGAAATACAAAATCAAACTTGAAATGTTGTAGGATACTTGTCACTTTTCATAGATGGTTGGTACACCTTTATTGATACGTTTCTAAGAAAATAGTATCTCATTTTGAGCTTCTCCTCAGCGTTTTCAAGTTTAATGCTCAGAGAACCATCCATAGATGTTTTTCACTGAACACAGACTCTGAATTTATTATAAAATGTCATTCATTTTTATTTTCAAGATCATACTTGCCCAGAAGTTCTAACAGTTTTTATCGCTACTATTTGTGAATTTAAGAGTTCTGTTTTCTTTCAACTAACTGTTAGTCAATTAGGCTTCTTGGGGAGTTTTCTGATAAAAATTATTGACAAAATATTTTCATTAGAAAATATTCAAATACATTTACAAGTACATAAGACAGAGGCCTGCATCAACAACTCAACTCCCATATCTTCTACATGTACTTTGGTACGTTTAGAAATAGATGTTGGGGCACCTGGGTGACTCAGTTGGCTAAGCATCTGTCTTCAGCTCAGGTCGTGATCTCAGGGTCCTGGGATCAAACCCCACATGGGGCTCCCTGCTCAGTAGGGAGTTTGCTGTCCCTCTCCCTCTGGTTGCTGCTCCCTCTGCTTGTGCTCACTCTCCCTCAAAAAAAATCTTAAAAATAGGCGTTGTACCTTCTTTTTTTTTTTTTTTTAAT
>LNAC01001514.1:78373-164695 GCA_002007465.1 Ailurus styani | reverse complement strand
CGATTTTCTGTTCCTAGACTTGCTGCTCTTCTTCTCTTCATCTCCGGTAGAATTTGTAGGTCTGGAATGTTGCATTCTTGAAAAACATTAAAGGTCTTCTGGATCAACCCTCCTTGGTATTTCGAGATCCCTTGGATGCCTGGATGTTTGTTGCCAAATGTGGTAGTTTGCCAGGTATGTAAGTGGCTATTGGAGAGGCCAACCTGGACTCTGCAGGTGTTTATTCACCCCTATCAACACTATCTAAAAATTCTTTTAGTCTGATACTTCTAATAGTCAATCTGCTCTCATTCTCAGATCCTAAGAAATGCAGATGGCCCCACAGTTCTTACCACCCAGTTTTTATCCTTAGAAGATTGGGTCATTGAAGAAAATTAGCAGTTTCTTAAGAGGTAGGCAGTGGATAAAACCTTACACAGTGTGCCAAACTGTTCTCTACTAGGGGCTCTAATGGAGAAGTTACCAAACTGGGAGTCAGGAAAGCTGGATCATATATCATGTTCTGCATGTGACTCACTTTGTAAATGCATATAAATCACTCTTGCCCTCTAGGCTTCAGTATTTTGTCTCTAACAATAAATAGGTACCCAGATTCATTAGTCTTGAATGGCCCTTCAAGTCCTGAATTCTAGGATCATCAAGATCACAGATCTTGCTCCTAGTCTTGGCTGTATGTCTGTACTCACTATGTGGTGCTGGGATATCACTACTCATCTCTGAACTTAGGTTTGTCACCTATAACCTTGAGAACAATTATAAACCATGCCCTATCTCCCTCCTAATGTTTATGTAAAATAATCAAATATAAAGTATTCAGAAGTTATTTGGATATGATATGGATATGGATGTGATAAATATCCAGAATATATAAAAAACTTGTATAACTCAGCAACTAATGAACTGATTAAAAATGAGCAAAGGATTTGAATAGATATTTCTGCAAAGATATACAAATAACTAGTAAGCACATCAAAAGATGAGCAACATTTTTAATAATTAAGAAAATGAAATCAAAACCACAGTGAAATATCATTTCACACCCATTAGAATAGGTACTATAAAAATCAGAAAATAACAAGTATTGGCAAGGATATGGAAAAATTGGAATCCTTTTGCACCGTTGGTAAGGTTGCAGAATGGTACAGTTATTACACAAAACAGTTCTTCAAAAATAAAAATGAATTATGATATGATCCACCAATTCTAGTTCTGGACATATATCTCAAAGAGTCAAAAACAGGGACTTAAGGAGGTATTTGTATACACTTGTTCATAACAGCATTATTCACAATAGCCAATAGGTAGAAGCAACACAACTGTCCACTGATGGATAAATGAATAAATGGATAAAACAAAGGTTGTAAATACATACAATGGAAAATTATTTAATCTTTAAAAGGAAAGAAAAATTTGACACATGCTACAGCATGGATAAACATTCATGACATTATGCTAAATAAATAAGTTACTGAAAGAGACAAATACCATATGATTCTACTTATATAAGTTCCCTAGATTAGTCATATTCATAGGAGAATAGAGGTTACCAGGGACAGGGGGAGGAGGGAATAAGTACTTACTCTTTATGGCTACAGAGTTTCAGTTCTGCAAGATGAAAAAATTCTACATGTGAATGTTGGTGATGGTTGTGTTGTGCAATGTAAATGTACTTAATACCATTGAAACATACACTTAAAATGGTTAGGATGGTAAATTTTATGTTATGTGTATTTTATCATAGGAAAAATAATAAATTTCTTTCAAAACTGAAAAATATTTTTAAAATTTGGGAATCTAGTGGGAAGTGGTTCACGATGACAGAATAGAAAGATACAGAACTCACCTCCTCCCAAGAACACAAGTTTATAAATACATAGAAACAATTTCTTCTGAAAAAGTTCTGAAAAAAATGGATGCACATGCCCTCCACAACAAAGGATAAGAGGACAGCATCAAAATGGGTAGGAGAGGCAGAGATAGGCTATCACCAAAAACAAACAAACAAACAACAACAATAACAACAACAAAACACCACAGGTACACAATCCATGATAGAGAGGACCCTTATAAATATGGAACTATTTCCTAAGAAACAAGGAGTCTGTGCTTCACATCAGGTACCCCCATTAATAAATCCTACACAAGAAAGACAGTTCCAAAATGATCTGCCTTTGAAAACCAATGGGGATTATATCCTGGAACTCCATAGAACTGTAGGGAATGGATAATCTACTTTTAAAGGGTTCATTCAAAGACTTGCTCAACCAGAAACCCTGAGACCAAATCACTACTTTGAAAAGAGCCTGGATCATATGTGAAGGAGACCAATTTACTAATGTTAAAGTACCTGTTGGAGAGGCAGAAGTATGTTGGGACTCACTCTGGAGAGAGAGAGACACTGGTGGGTGTCATTCTTGTGACGTCATTCTAACTTGCTAATACTGGCACTAGTGGGTGCTATTTTGTAACTCTACCTCTAACGTGTTAGCATTGGCGGGTGTGCCCCACTGAACGACCCACCCATCCCCAAACTGCAACCACATCCCACAACCGGGCAAGTTGAGAGCCCCACCCACACCATGCCAATGCCACAGCTGTGTGGGCAAGAGCCTTGCCCAACCCTCTACCACAACCATGGCTCCACCAAACCATGTGTGCACATGTAGCTTACACTGATGATGACATTTTAGCACCTGACTCTAATTACTGGAGGGAGTAAATCTTCTGAGCCCCATGGGGCATCTATACAAAGCCCCTTCAAGACTGGGAGAGGTAGTTGAATTTTCTAATGCACACAAACACCATGAGTCAAGCAAAATGAGCAGACAAGACAAAACCTCAGAAAAAGACCTTAATGAAATACAGATAAGCAATCTACCTGATAAAGAATTCAAGGTAATGGTCATAAAGATGCTCACCAAACTTGGGAGAAGAATGGACAAATGCAGCGAAAACTTCAAAAAGAGATATAAAATAGAAGAAAAGAAAATACCAAAAAGTAGTCATAGAGCTGAAGAATGTAATAACTAAAGAGAAAGAAATACTCTAGAGGCCTTAACAGCATATTGGATGAAGCAGAAGAATGAATCAATGAGCTGGAAAACAAAACAGTGAAAATACCCAGGCAGAACTGCAACAAGAAAAAAAATACGTTGATGAAACTGAGGGTTACTGGGGGATGGGAGGGTAGGGATAGGGTGGATGGGTTATAGACATTGGGGAGGGTACATGCTATGGTGGATGCTGTGAATTGTGTAAGACTGATGATTCACAGACCTGTACCCCTGGGGCAAATAATAAAAAGAAATCAAGTTAAAAAAATACATTGATGATACCTTAAAGGACCTTTGGACAGCATCAACTGAAATAACATGCACATTACAAGGGTCCCAGAATGAGAAGAGAAAATGGGTCAGAAAACTTTTTAAAGAAATAGTGGCTATAAAGTTACTTCATCTGGGGGAAGAAACAAGCATCCAGGTCCAGGAAGCCCAAAGATTTACAAATATGACAAACCTAAAGAGATCCACACCAATGCACATTATAATTAAAATGGTAAAAGTTAAAGTTAAAGAGACTGTCTTAAAAGCAACAAAACAGGAAACCACCACCACCACCACCATCACCAACAACTTGTTATGTACAAGAAAAAACACTATAGGGCTATCAGCAGATTTTTCAGCACAAACTTTGCGTCCAGAAGAGAGTGCATGACCTATTGATGTACTGTATGGTGACTAACATATAATAAAAAAAGAAAATTCAAAATATATAAAATTTGGATAGATGCCATTAAATATTACATCTATAAGCAAAAAAGCATGTAAAATATGACATTAATAATATAAAATGTGAAAGGCTAGTAAAAATGTAATGTTTTGGAATGTGTTCAAATTTAAGTTCCTATCAACTTAAAACTGACCATTACATAATAGAGTGTTATATGCAAACCTCATGGTAACCACAAAGGAAAAACTTACAGTAAATACACAATAGAAAATGAGAAAAATGTAAATATTCCTGGCACCTCCCCTTTAGCAACCCTCAGTTTCTTTCCCATAGTTAAGAATCTCTCATGGTTCTTCTCCCGCTATGATTTCTTCCCATTCCATTTTCCCTCCCTTCCCCTATGACCCTCTGTGCTGTTTCTTATATTCCTCATATGAGTGAAACCATATGATAATTGTCTTTCTCTGATTGACTTATTTTGCGCAGAATAGACTTTAAAACTAAGACTATAATAAAAGACAAAGAATAGCATTACATAATGAAAACTCCAGCAGGGAGAATGGGTCAATCCAGCAGGAAGATAAAACATTAATAATATATTTGTGCAGGCAGCGTAGAAACACTAATATATATAAAGCAAATATTAATAAACCTAAAGGGGAAAATTGACAGTGATACAATAATAATAGGGAACTTTAGCACCTTATTAAATCAATGGATATATCATCCAGATAGAAAATTGATAAGGATATATCAGCCTTAAACAACACATTAGACCAAATGGTCTTAATAGATATATATAGAACATTACATCCAAAAATAGCAGAATATACATTCTTTTCAAGTGCACACGGAACAATCTTTAGGATAGATCATAGGTTAGCCATAAAACAAGTATCAACACATTTAAAAGATTGAAATCATATCAACCATCTTTTCTGACCATAGTAGTGTGAAATTAGAAAATTATTAAAAGAAAACTAGAAAAAAACCCACAAAAATGTGGAGATTAAGCAGCATGCAACTGAACAAGTTGCAAGTTTCTTCATTGAAGAAATAAAAGGACATATTTTTAAAAACACCTATAAATGAGAATAAAAGTCTCATTACAAACCTATGGGTTTGTAATGAAAGCAATCCTAAGTTGGAAGTTTATAGCAATACAGTCCTGCCTTAAAAACAAAAAACAAAACAACAACAACAACAAAAAAACCCTCAAAGAACATAACTTTACACTTAAGGTAACTAGAAAAAGAATGAACAAAACACAAAGTTAGTAGACAGGAAAAAAGTGATCAAGATCAGAGCATATGTAATAAATGGAAAAGACAATGGACAAGGTCAAAAAGACAATGGAAAATATCAACAAAACCAAGAGCTGGTTCTTAGAAAATATAAACAAAATTGACCAAACTTTAACTAAATTCACCAAGAAAAGAGAGAAGCCTCAAATAAGTAAAATTTGATGAAAGAGAAGTTACAAATGTAGAAAGGATGATAAGAAATTATTATGAACAATTATACACCAACAAATTGGACAATTTAGAAGAAGTAGATAAGTTTCTAGAAACATATCTTACAAGACTGAATCAGGAAGAAAGAGAATATCTGAATAGATCAGTTTCTAGTAAGGAGATTAAATCAGTAATCAAAGTCTCTTAACAAATAAAAGTCCCGAACCAGATGGTTTAATTGGTGAATTCTGACAAACATTCAAAAACAGATTTAATAGCTATCCTTCTCAAATTCTTAAAAAAAATGAAGTGGAAGGTTGGCTTCCAAAATCATTTTACAAAGCTAACATTACTTTGATACCAAAATCAGACAAGCACAACCCCAAAAATGGAAAATTATAGGGAAATATCTCTGATGAATATAAATGCAAAAATCCTCAACCAAATATTAGTAAACTGAATTCAACAATGCATTAAAAGAAACATATACCAAAATCAATTGGAATGTATTCAGTGATGCTAAGATGGCTCAACATCTGCAAATCAATTAACTTGATGCACCACATTAACAAAATGTAACATAAAAACCATATAATCATGATAATACATGTGTAGACAGTATTTAACAAAATTTGACATCCATTTATGATAAAAACTCTCTACTAAGTGGGTATAGAAGGAATGTACATCAACATAATAAAGGGCAAATATTATAAATCCACAGCTAATATCATATTAAATGGTAAAAACTGAAGGCTTTTCCTCTAAGGTCAAAAACAAGACAAGAAAGCCCACTGTTACTACTATTATCCAATATACTATTGAAGTCCTAGTAACAGCAATAAAGCAAGAAAAATAAATAAAAGACATCCAAATTAGAAAGGAAAAGTAAAATTGGCACTACATGCAAATGACATGATACTATATAAAGAAAATCCTAGTTTCCACCAAAAGATGTTTGAACCAATATACAAATTCAGTAAAGTTGCAGGTGGCAAAATCAATACGCAGAAATCGGTGGCATCTCTATAAACTAATAACTAACTGTCAGAAAGAGAAATTAAGAAAGCAATACCATGTACAATTGTATCACAAGGAATTAAATAGAAATATATTTAACCAAGGAGGTGAAAGACCTGTACACTGAAAACAGTAAGACATTAATAAGTGAAATTGAAGAAGGCACAAGTAAATGGAAAAATATTTCATAACAAAGAATTGGAAGAATGAACACTGTGAAAATGTCCATGCTATCTAAAGCAATCTACAGATTCAGTGCAATCCCTATCAAAATTCCAATGGCATTTTTCAGAAAACCAGAACAAATAATTCTAAAATTTGTATAGAACCACAAAAGATCCCAAATAGCCAAAACAATCTTAAGGAAGAACAAAGCTGAAAGTACCAGGATTTCTGATGTCAAACTCTACTACAAACTTATAGTAATCAAAACAGCATAGTTTTGTCATGAATGCAGACACACAGATCAATGGAACAAAACTAAAAGCCTCAAAATAAACCCACACATACATGGAGAATTAATTTATGGCAAAGGAGCCAAGAACATACGATGGAGAGAGCACAGTCTCTCATATAGATGGTGCTGGGAAAATTTGGACTGGGAAAATAATGTAATAATATCTCATTGTAGTTTTGATTTGCATTTTCCTAATGGTAAGTCATGTTGGACATCTTTTCATGTCTATTGGCCATCTGTATATCTCCTTTGGAGAAATATCTTTTTATATTTTCTGTCCATTTTTAATCGGATTATTCATTTCTTGGGTGTTGAGATTTATAAGTTCTTTATATGTTTTAGATAATAACCCTTTATCAGATATGTCTTTTGAAATATCTTTTCCCATTCCATAGGTTGCCTTCTAGTTTTGTTGATTGTTTCCTTCATTGTGCCAAAGGATTTATTTTGCTGAAGTCCCAGTAGTTTATTTTTGCTTTTGTTTCTCTTGCTTCAGGAGAAATATCCAGTAAGAAGTTTCTATAGCTGATGTCAAAAAGATTACTGCCTGTGTTCTTCTCTAGAATTTTGAAGTTTTTCTGTCTCTCATTTAGGTCTGGCATCCATTTTAAATTTATTTTTGTATATGGTATAAGAAAGTGGTCCAGTTGCATTCTTTTGCATGTTGCTGTCCACTTTTGTTGAAGACACTGTCTTTTTCCAATTGTATATTCTTTCCTACATTGTTGAGGATTAATTGGCCATATAATTGTGGGTTTATTTCTGGGTTTTATATACTGCTTTATTGATCTATAATGTCTATTTTTATGCCAGTACCATATGGTTTTGATCTTCAATGTCTTTCATCAATATTTTATAGTTTTCAGAGTACAGGTCTTTCACCTCTTTGGTTAGGTTTATTCCTAGGTGTCTTATTGTTTTTGGTGCATTCATATGTGGGATTGATTCCTTAATTTCTCTTTCTGTTGCTCCATTACTGGTATATGGAAATGCAAAAATTTTTGTAAATTGATTTTGTATCCTGGGACTTTACTGAATTTATGAGTTATAACATTTTATTTCATGAACCAATCTAAATTATTTATTTAACCTATCTCCTGCCATAAGCAAAAAGATAGAAGATCAGTATACTGGTCATCATTTGATACAAGAAAGGAACGTGAGTTTAAATTCCCATATATTTTTTCTGGTCCCTGCTCAGAGTCATGGGCCAATCCAGTGTTGTAGTCCCCACTGGGTAGTGGTTCAGTTTCTTTTTATTCATCTGCATAGCCAGTCAGAAGTGGATTCTCATGAGAGTTATGGAATAGGGTATTTTCCCAGGGAAAGGGCTTGAATGTGATGCAGAGATATAGGTAGGAAAAACTTGGTCTCTCAGTTCTATCAGTTTTTTGTGGGGTTTTTTTGTGGAGACTTTTCATTTTCTATGTAGAGTATCATGTCATTTGCAAATAGAGGAAGTTATACTTCTTCCTTGCTGATTTGGAAGAATAGGTATTAATTCTTTAAATATTTGGTAGGGCTCCTAGGTGGCTCAGTTGGTTAAGCTTCTGCCTTCAGCTTAGCTTGTGATCCCAGGGTCCTGGGATCAAGCCCCACATTGGGTTCCTTGCTAAATGGGGAGCCTGCTTCTCCCTCTCCTTCTGCTGCTCCCCCAGCTTGTGTTCTCTTACTCTTGTTCTCTCTTAAATAAATAAACAAAATCTTTATTATTACTTTCAGGAGCAGGAGATTTACTGGATTTTCTAACACACAGAAGAAGACAGAGACAAATGCTAAGATGGAGAAATGTATCCCAAGTGAAAGAAGAAGATAAGACCATGGCTACTTGTAAAAGAATGTAACTAGAAAATAACATAACTAGACCACTACATTACACCATACACAAAAGTTAACTCAAAGTGGATTAAAGGCTTAAATGTAAGACCCGAAACAATAAAATTCCTAAAAGAAAACATAGCCAGGAAGCTACTTGATATCTGTTTTATCAATGTGTTTTTTTCTATCTGACAACAAAGACAAAGGAAACAAAAGCAAAAGCAAACAACTGGGGAGTACCTGGATGGCTCAGTCAGTTGAGCAGCTAACTCTTGATTTTGGCTCAGGTCATGGTTTCAGAGTCCTGTGATGAAGCCCTGCATCAGGCTCCATGCTTAGAAGGAAGAGTCTCTCCTTCTCCCTCTGCACCTCCCCCGACTAGTGCACTTTTTCTCTCTTTCTTAAATAAATAAATAAATCCAAAACAAACAAACAAACAAAAAAATCCAACTGAAACTACATAAAACTCAAAACATTCTGCATAGCAAAATAAACCATTATCCAAATAAAAAGGTAACACACTTAATGAAAGAAGATACTTGCAAATTATATATCTGCTAAGTGGTTAATATGCAAATATACTTATAAACACATAGAACTCATAAATAAAAAATAACTCAATCAATCTAAAAATATGCAGAGGACCTGAACAGACATTTTTCCAAGGAAGATATACAGATGGCCAACAGGCACATGAAAAGATGTTCAACATCACTAATTCCTAGGGAAATGCAAATCAAAACCACAATGAGATGTCACCTCACACCCACTAAAATAACTATTATCAAAAAGATAAAAAATAGTAGGTGTTGGAGGGGCTGTGGGGAAAAAGGAACTTTCATACACTGTTGGTAGGAAAGTAAATTGGTGCAAACTTTATGGAAAACAGTATGAAGAGTCCTCAAATAATCAAGGATATATCTACCATATGACTCAACTACTCCACTTCTGGGTGTTCTTCTGAAGAATGTGGAGACACTAGTTCAAAAAGATATATGCACCCCTGTGCTCATTGCAGCACTATTTATAATAGCCTAGATATGGAACCAACCTAAGTATCCATCTATGAATGAATTGTTAAAGATGAATTGTTAAAGATATATACACAATGGAATACTACTCAGTCACAAAGAAGAATAAAATCTTGCTATTTGCAAAAACACGAATGCACCTAGGTGAAATAAGGAAGATGGAGAAAGGCAAATACCACATGATTTCACTCATATATGGAATCTAAAGCAAACAAAAAAACCCAAATTAATACAAAAATACATTCATAGAGAACAGATTGATGATTAGCAGAGTGGAAAGAAATTAGGATATTGAATGAAATTGGTGAAGGGAGTCATCTGTACAATGATGGATGGTAACTAGAATTTTGGTTTTTAAAGCTTTATAGTGAATACTGATGTTGAATTGTAATGTAAGCCTGGAGTTTATATAATGTTACATGCCAATTTTACATCAATAAAAAATGGGAAACCTGATTCGAAACTCAAGCGTAGCAATTTTCTTTAGATTTTGGGAAACATAGCTCCACATTCATTCATTTTGTAACAAAAACAATTGAGGCTTTAAGAAAGGCCCAGTGTCTCCTGCTTTGTGTTTTTTTTTTCCTACAAGATATATGTTCTTTTTAGTCCCTTTAGATTATGTAAGGTGATCAAGTGATATGTCAAGCTGAAAACTGAGGAATGAAACTGCCAAGCTGAAAACTGAGGCTTGAGTTTCCAGATCCGAAAATGTCATGGTCTTGTTTAAAGAAACCTGTTTAATGAATTAACAGTAATTTTGTTGTAACAGCTTGGCTATGACAGGGAATGGAGATGACAAGAAGCTATTACTCTGTGTCCTTACACATCCTTATCCCAAGCTGCCCACCTACCCTCTCCATAGGTGCAGCCAATGTTTCTTAGCCCAGATGTGCCTGGTCATTTTTGCATATTGAAGATTTTTCCCAGAAGAGACTGGGACATGGGCTTGGTCTGGCTTAGTCATAGGAAAAACAATGGGCTTGAAGTTATTAAAGTGGTTCTCCAACTTCAGTAGGCATCAGAATCACCTAGGAGGCTGTTAAACCATAAATTACTGGGCCCCATGCTTAGAGTTTCTGATTGAGTAGGTCAAGGGTAGTGTTAAGAATTTATATTTCTCATGAGTTCCTAAGTGATGCTGATTCTGTGACTTGGGACCACACTTTGAGAACTGCTGTGTTAGAGGACTATCAGTTCAGCTGGAGTGTCTCTTCCCACCACAACTACTGTTTTTTGCTGCCCAACTGCAGATTCAGCCTTGACCCAGTAACAAGGACCAATCCTCATCTAAGCTTCCAGCATCACATTTTTGGCCTATCAGTGCCTTCCCATTGCTGTCCTAGGCTCTGCTTTAGGTCCCTGTCTCCTTTTTGCAAGCTCTTTATGATGTTTCTAAGAATTCTTTGCCTTATTTTATGGTATTCTGGAGCTAGCTAACGCTGGCTGCAAGAAACAATTGTGTATATCTTCCCAACTCCACATTTAGTTGTGTATTTATACCATAGAAATTAGCCAACATGACAAATTAGTGCTTTCCCCTCTGGAGAGCTGGTCATTTAACCACATCTCAGTGGCACCATTGCCAACTGACTTCCTGGATTTTAATTTATCTGTCTGCTAAGCTGAACTTGCTTTGGCCTACCCTGTAGTGCAACAGTTCCTAGGAGATATTGTACCAGGTTCTAGTTTCTCTCACTCTTCATGATGCATTTTTGAGAAATGACTATGGAGAAAGAACAGGTAGGCCCTAAGTGCTCTGGCTCTTGGCCTTACATGGATTTTTCTGGTTCTTAGCATAAAGCTAGACACATTAAAAAGATATAGAAAATAACATGTGTTAATTTGAAGAAAGTGGTAGGTATTTTTATAACTATTGGTTCCATTATTTCATTGACGTATTTTAGCTCTGTGAAGTAGGGATTATTGGTTCTACTATACAGATAAAAAACTGAAGGTCATTGAAGTTCAATAAATTATCCAAGGCCCCACCACTAGTAAGGAGCAAAGTGTGGATTCTTACCTAAATATGTTTGACTGCAAAGTAGAAATTCTTTCTAGTAATCAAACATTTACTAAGCATTTAATAATGGAATTCCCATCTGAAACTATGGGAATTTGCTACAAGGTTCTTGAATTTACAGAAGGATTTAATTGTCTCTGAAAATAAGGTTAGAATCTAGGCCAAGGACTGTTCCCACTGTCTCTATGATTCCCAGATCTCATGTTTTAAAAAGCGATAAACAAAGTAGATGTTTCTGAGAAGTGGGGAGGGGTCCCTATTTCTTGGGAATATTTAAGAATGGGTTAATACAAATTTTCCTGAACAGATTTGTAAGATTCTGCTTGGGATAAACCTTTGAACTATTGTATTGAAGAACAAGGCTGGGGATTGTGGAACCAGAGGACTAAAACTAAAAAGGCACTAATGACACCAGAACAAATGCAAAGTTTTCTAACTGGGACCCAAAATCATATACTTAAGGCTAGAGAGGCAGGACTTAGTCATAGTCTTGTTTTTAATTTCAAATTAAAATTGAAATTGTTCCTCACTGGTATATAAGAGAGTAATTGACTTTTGTATGTTAATCTTTTATCCTGCAATGTTGCTATAGTTATTTATTAATTCCAGAGTTTTTGATTGATTCTTTTGCACTTTCTAAGTAGAAAGTAGTCATCTGCCAACAAATACAGTTTTATTCCTTTGTTCCAAATCTGTCTTTCATTTTCTTTTGTTCTTTTTTTATATTTGATAGTTTTTTTCCAAATTTTTTTCCGTGTTCCAAGATTCATTGTTTATATACCACACCCAGTGCTCCATGCAATATGTGCCCTCCTTAATGCCCACCACCAGGCTCACCCATTCCCCACCCCCTTCCCCTCCATAACCCTCAGTTTGTTTCTCAGAATCCAAAGTTTCTCATCTTTTGTCTCCCCTTCCGATTTACCCAATTCACTTTTCCTTTCCTTCTCTTAATATCCTCCATGTTATTCCTTATGCTCCACAAGTAAGTGAAACCATATGATAATTGACTTTCTCTGTTTGAGTTATTTCACTCAGCATAATCTCCTCCAGTTCCGTTCATGTTGGTACAAAAGTTGGGTATTCATCCTTTCTGATGGCTGCATAATAATCCATTGTATATATGGACCACATCTTCTTTATCCATTCATCTGTTGAAGGGTATCTTGGCTCTTTCCACAGTTTGGCGATTATGGACATTGCTGCTATGAACATTGGGGTACATATGGCCTTTTCACTATATCTGTATCTTTGGGGTAAGTACCCAGTAGTACAATTGCAGAGTCATAGGGTAGCTCTATTTTTAATTTTTTGAGGAATCTCATGTGTCTGTTGGTCATTTGGATGTCTTCTTTGTAGAAGTGTTTGTTCATGCCTTCTGCCATTTCTTGATTGGATTATTTGTTCTTTGGGTGTTGAGTTTGATAAGTTCTTTATAGATTTTGGATACTAGCCCTTTATCTGATATGTCATTTGCAAATATCTTCTCCCGTTCTGGTTTTAATTATTTTCTCTGATTCCATTTTCTCACTTAGTATATCAAATATGCTTATTTTTACCCTTTATTTTTTTGCTTTTTTGAATAGTTCCCCTGGAGTTTGCACTATAGATCTACAACTAATACAATTCCATTTTCAAATAACTCTATATTGACTCATGGATAATGTAAATATACAGAATTTCCAGTTCTGCCCTCAGGTCCCTTATAAAATTGCTATCATTAATTTCACTTATCCATAAGCTAAAATCATTGAATACATTATTACTATTTTAAGCAAAATGATATCTATTGGATCAATTAAGAATAGAAAAATAGTACATCATTAGTTTTTGATGTAGTGTTCCGTGACTCAGTAGTTACATATAACACCCAGTTCTCATTGAAGCATGTGCCCTCCTTAATACCTATCAGCCTGTTACTCCCTCCCCACTCCCTCCCTTCTGAAACCTTCAGTTTGTTTCCCAGGGTCCGTAGTCTCTCATGGTTCATCTCCCTCTCTGATTTCTCCCCCTTCAGATTTCCTACCCTTCCCCTAGTATCCTCCATACTATTGCTTATGTTCCACATGTGAGTGAAACTATATGATAATTGTCTTTCCCTGCTTGACTTACTTCACTTAGCACAATCCCCCCAGTTTCATCCATATTGATGCAAATGGTGGGTATTCATCATTTCTGATGATTTACATTAAAAAAGAATAGAAAAATAAAATATTTTATCCTATCTTCATTTATTACTTTTCAAATGTTCTTCCTTTGTGTAGATTCAAATTTCTGACTTATATCATTTTACTTCTCTCTTAATAACATTTTCTAACATATCTTGCATGGCAGGTGTATTGGCATAAAATTATCTTAAGTTACTTTTGTCTTAGAAAATCTTTATTTTTCCTTACTTTTGAAGGATATTTCTGTTGGATACAAAATTCTAGAGTTTGGTGCTTTTGTCTTTCAATACTTCAAGTATTTCAATACTTCAAATATTTTACTCCACTCTCTTCTTGCTTGTAGGGTTTCTGAGAAGTCTGATGGAGTTTTTATTCTTGCTTGTAGATAACATATTTTTCCCTCTGTCTTCTTTAAAGACTTTCTATTTATCATTGATTTTTGAAGTTTTAATATGATATGTAGATTAATTTTTGTTGTTATTTATACTTCTTAGTGTTCTCTGAGTTTTCTGGATCTGTGGCTTTGTGCCTATAATTGATTTTGGAAGATTCTCAGCCATTACTATTCCAAACATTTCCTCTGTTCCTTTCCCCTTTCTATTTCCTGGTGTTTCTATTACATATATGTTACCTTTTGTAATTTTTCTTGGACAATTTATTGTCCAGGAACTCAGTTCTTGGACATTTTATTACATATATTTCTTTTTTAGTGTATATTTTAGTTCTGGGATTTTTTTAGTGATATTTCTTCAAGTTCACTATGTTTAGTCTCATTAATAGTTATTACCATAGGCTCGATCATGTCTAGTCTATTGACGAGACCATGTCCTCAACCATGTCTAATCTGTTAATGAGACCATCAAAGACATTCTTTAAATCCATAACAGAATTTAAAAAATTTTTTTAAGATTTTATTTTATTTATTTGACACAGAGAGAGAGATTACAAGTAGGCAGAGAGACAGGGAGAGGAGGAAGCAGGCTCCCTGCTGAGCAGAGAGCCCGATGCAGGCCTCGATCCCAGGACGCTGAGATCATGACCTGAGCCGAAAGCAGAGGCTTTAACCCACTGAGCCACCCAGGCGCCCTTTTAAAATTTCTAACATTTTCTTTTGACTCTTCCTTAGAGTTTCCATCTCTCTGTTTACATTACCCATCTGTTCTTGGCATGTTGCTCAATTTTTTCTATTAGATTCCTTAGGATATTAAAATCATTACTTTAATTTCCAAGTTTGATAATTCCAATATCTCTGTCACATTTGAGTCTGGTTCCAATTTTTGCTTTGTCTCTCCAAATGTGTTTCTTTTGTCTTTTAATATATTTTGTAATTTTTTGATGAAAGCTTGGCATGATACACTGAATAAAAGGAACTGAGGTAAATAGAACTTTAAGTATGAGGCTCTATACTATTTGGCTAGTAGTTAGGTTGTATTTACCATTTGCTAGAGCTGTAGGTGTCAAAGGGTAAAATTTCCTCTGTTATCCTTGTTTTTTGTCTCCCTGTTATCTTTGGGTTTCTCTAAAGATTTCCTAAATAAGATGTAAGAATTACAGTTCTTTTAGTTTTAAGTCCATTATTATACAGGATAATTGTTATTATCAATGTAGTAGAAAAGTGGGGGAAGAAAAAATAATTCTTTAGTCCTATGGTTAGGTTTCAGTGTTTTTTTTTAACTGTACTCCTGAGATGTGACTTTCAGAAATGCTTCTCAGTTTCTCTCCCTTAGGAGAAGTAGGAAAGCTAGATGGAGATGGATTGGGATATTTGCTTTCACTCACTTGGAAAGCTAGAGGGGGTTTGAGTTGCATTATTTCCCTTCCTTGAAATGGAAGGCTAGAGTGGGCTGAATTTAGAAATTACCCTTTTCCTAGGTCAGGTAGGCTCTAGTAAAATAAATTTCCTTGGAGATAGTCCCTATTAAGAAGAACAGAATGCTCTAGCTTTCTTTTTCAAAATGGCTACTTTTTTCTCTCTCTTGTTGGAAGAACCAGGTTTTTTTCCCTCTAATCTTCATTGTGAGATCCTGGTAGGCCTCCTGGAAGTAAAACTTATGAAAATGTAGGTGTCCTCCAAAGACTTGACTTCCCTGGAGTTTTTAACTCTCAAGGTTGTCCTCCCTGAGCTTCCAGTAATTTATCAATTACAGATTAAGTTTTCCTATCAGGGATTGTTCTTATGGGTGTTTCTCTTCATGAGCTTTTGCTATGGTTAGCTATAATTACCTATATCCTTCTGCCTATAAATCCAATTTGTAAAGCTTTCCCAGAGCACTCAATTCTCTGATTGATCGAAGAAAGGTGGGGTTTTTTTCAGCTTTTTTTATCCTTGTGTGATAGAATTGATGACTTCCAAGCTCCTAATTTGTCTGACAGAAAATAAGAATGCAGGCAAATCCTTGTGAAGGAATTTAGGGGTTCTCGTTGATTGGGTACAGACAGTGAGTTTTGGCTGCCTCCAAAGCCAAGATGCTCTTGAGCTGCGTTAGTAAATGTGTAGAACTTAGAGAAATTCCTGTCCTGGTCAAACTCCCTTGAAGGACTGTGCCCAGCCTAAAGTTCTTCCTCCACTTTAAAGGTGACATCAGAAAAATAGAAGAATGTCTAGACAGAAGAGGAAGATAGGGAAAGGACCTAAAGCCCAGGTCCCATAAAAGTAGTTAAAAAGTTAGAGGTTCTTAGATTTAAGCAGAGAAGACTCAGTGGAGTATTGATCCTGCTTTCAGACCTCTAAAGAGCTGTCTTAGATCAGAAGGAGAAGATGGAATCTGTGTGGCCCTCAGGGATGTAATGGGTAAATCTGGGTGGAATCCACAGTTATTTTAATTCATTATAATGGCAAGTAATAGGCTTTTTAATTCTCACAACTCTATGTATAAAAATGCGTTGCCTTGGTTTGGAATGAAAGCTCATTTTTTAAGATTTTTATTTTTTTAAGGTGATCTCTACCCCCAATGTAGGGCCCAAACCTACAACCCCAAGATCAAGAATTGCACACTCCACCAACTGAGCCAGGAAGGTGCTCCAAAATTCCATTATTGGAAACATCCACAGAGAGGTTGGATACTCCCTTCATCATGATTCAAATATCAAATGGTTATGGTGGAGGTGGACTTAATTAACCACTATCTTCCAGTCCTGAGTTCCTTATACTAATGGAAAGAGCATTTGGGTGGGAAACAAGAAGCCATGACTCTAGTTACAACACTACATTTTTCTGGCTGTATTACTTAGGGGTTAAATCCCTTTTCCTTGTGGGGCCTCATTATATCGTCCAGAAGATGAGGTTATGAGACTAGATGATCATAGAGGGAACATACAAGATCTTTAGCCTTGTGAGTCCTTGATTACATTAAGGCATTTTGGAAATGTTCTAGAAACCACAGAACACAGGATATTGCCAGAAGAGATTTGGAGGCAGGTTCCAGTTCCAGCTGCCCTGAAGCTGGCCATGTACAGCTGCTGCCTCGAGAGCCTTGCCAAATGAGAACATCTACTGAGTATCTCTGGGATTTCCTTGGCTACCAACTTGTCACTTCACTTTTCTCCTGAATCTTCAACTTCTCACCCTGTAACCTTAAGCCCAGTACTTTCCTGGAGACCCTGCTATTGACTTTGTCTCAGTTTCCTGAGGCATCTTCCTTGGCTTTCTTACCCCGATATGGATCAACCTGTCCTCTTTTGCAGGGCCTGGATTCCTTGTTTCCTCTTAACAAAGGTTTTTGAAGTAACCTTATATTTTATTTTTTTAATTTTATTTTTATTATTTGCCCAAGGGGTACAGGTCTGTGAATCATCAGGCTTACATCTTTCACAGCATTCACCAAAGCACAAACCCTCCCCAATGTCCATAACCCATCCACCCTATCCCTACCCTCCCACCCCCCAGTAACCTTTTAAAAATGAAACAAGTCAAGCTTATGAAAGTCAGGAGACAAAGCGTGTTCATTCACTATGGGACCTTTGTGAGCTTCTTCCCTCCTGGGTCTACTTTCTCTGTAATATGAAAACCTGGCAATTGATCAATAGTCTTTAAGTGATTTTTAGCAAGACTATTCTTTATATTGAAATAAAATCTTACATGTAATCTGAGTATATTTATATATAAGTGGTATTTTATTAGTTTTAAATATATTTATAGGTTCATTTATTCAACAAATATGTATTGAACTCCTACTGACAATGTTATGGGTATTTGGAATACAGAGATAAATAAGAAAGACAAAAATTCCACCCTCTATGGAAATAACTTTGAAGTAGGTGATATAGAAAATAAAATGCATACTATTTCAAATGGTGAAAAATGCTATGGAAAAGAATAAGAAGGGAAGGAGAATGGGGGAATTCTGGGAGAGTGGTTCAATTTTCAATAGAATTGGCAGGAAAAGCCTAATTGAGAAAAAGACATTGTTTATTTTAGCAAAACCTTGAAAGACATATGTCTTTTGCCTTCTAGGAACATTGAGAAGGTGACTGTAATTGGAGGTAATTGCTAGGAGAGGAGGTCAGAGAAGTTATGAGAGGGGAAATATTTGTAGGTCATGGTAATATTTCCATTATTCTGACTAGGATGGGAAGGCTTTGGAGGCTTTTGAATACAAAAGCCAGATGATATAAATCATATTTGAAACTGATCATATTTCTTTTTTAATGAACTTTAATGAATGTTTAAATTAATTAATATTATTTATATTTTTCAGTGTTCCAAGATTCATTATTTTTGCATCATACCCAGTGATCCACACAGTACGTGCCCTCCTTAATACCCAACAGCAGGCTCACCCATCTCCCTCAACCCCCTCCATAACCGTCAGTTTGTTTCTCAGAGTCCACAGTCTCTCATGGTTTGTATCCCCCTCTGATTTACCCTAATTCACTTTTCCTTTCCTTCTCCTAATGTCCTCCATTTTAGTCCTTATGTTTAATAAGTAAGTGAAACCATATAATAAATGACTTTCTCTGCTTGACTTATTTCACTCCACATAATCTCCTCCAGACCCATCCATACTGATACAAAAGTTGAGTATTCATCCTTTCTGATGGCTGTGTAATATTCCATTGTGTATATGGACCATATCTTCTTTATCCATTCATCTGTTGAAGGGCATCTCGGCTCTTTCCACAGTTTGGCGATTGTGACATTGCTGCTATGAACATTGGGGTACATATGGCCTTTCTTTTCACTACATCTGTATCTTTGGGGTAAATAACCAGTAGTGCAATTACAGGGTCATAAGGTAGCTCTATTTTTAATGTTTTTGAGGAATCTCCACAGTGTCTTCCAAAGTGGCTGCATGAACTTGCATTCCCACCAACAGTGTAAGAGAGTTGCCCTTTCTCCACATCCTCTCCAGCACTTGTTGCTTCCTGTAGTGTTGATTTTGGCCATTGTAACTTGTGTAAGGTGGTATCTCAATGTGGTTTTGATTTGAGTTTCCCTGATGGCTAATGATGATGAAAATTTTTTCATGTGTTTGTTAGCCATTTGTATGTCTTCTTCGGAGAAGTGTCTGTTCATGTCTTCTGCTCATTTTTTGACATGATTACCTGTGTTTTGGGTGTTGAGTTTGAGGAGTTTTTATAGATCTTGGATATCAGCCCTTTGTCTGTAGTGTCATTTGCATATATCTTCTCCCATTCCATGGATTGCCTCTTTGTTTTGTTGACTATTTCCTTTGCTGTGCAGAAGCTTTGTAATAAACCTAACCAAAGAGGTAAAGATCTGTACTCGAGGAACTACAGAACACTCATGAAAGAAACTGAAGAAGACACAAAAAAAATTGGAAAAGCATTCCATGCTTATGGATAGGAAGAATAAACGTTGTTAAAATGTCTATATTGCCCAGAGCAATCTATACTTTCAATGCCATCCAGATCAAAATTACACCAGGATTTTTCAAAGTGCTGGAACAAACAATCCTAAAATGTATATGGAACCAGAAAGGACCCCAAATCACTAAGGAAATGTTGAAAAAAAAAACCTGGGGGCATCATGTTGCCTGATTTCAAGCTTTACTACAAAGCTGTGATCACCAAGACAGCATGGTCCTGGCACAAAAACAGATATATAGACCAATGGGACAGAGTAGAGAGTGTAGATATGGACCCTCAACTCTATGGTCAAATAATCTTTCACAAGGCAGGAAAAAATATCCAGTGAAAAAAAGACAGTCTCTTCCATAAATGGTGCTGTGAAAATTGGACAGCTTTCTATAGAAGAATGAAATTCGACCATTCTCTTACACCATACACAAAGATAAACTTGAAATGGATGAAAGACCTCAACGTGAGGCAGGAATCTATCAAAATCCTAGAGGAGAACATAGGCAGTAACCTCTTCGATATGGGCCACAGCAACTTCTTTCAAGACACGTCTCCAAAGACAAATGAAACAAAAGTGAAAATGAACTTTTGGAATTTCATAAAGATGAAAATGATCATATTTCAATGAATATAATTTACTTAGTATAAAGTCAAAGAAAATAAGCCATTTCGACGAGCACAATTTTAAATAGGTTTAGTGATAACATCCAACTTTGGTTGCACAACTTTATGAAAATCCTTATATGTACTGATAAATACAGGATAAGTTGTGTGTTAGAATCTGATATGGGCAGACATGCACAGGCCTGAATTCAGAAAGAGCTGAGTGTTGAGCTCCAACCGTCCCAATCAATGCTATAGTTGCAAGGAGTTTCAGATATGTAGTGACTGTTGGTTTATTATGAGATGCATGAAAATGAAGTTACACATAAGCCCAGGTTTATGTGTTAGCATTTCAAATATATTAAAAATTTGGCTAGAGCACATTTGAGTTTGAATATTTTTTCATGAAGTATTTGAAATGTAATTGTGAAATTTCAATCAAATCTTGTGGTAAGAACTATGGGCACATGGGAGCCCAGTTTAAAAACAGCAGGACTAGATCATTCCTGGGGAACTACAATCTTTGGAATCATATGATTCTAAGTCGTGTTATATTTTTGCAACTTCATTTTCTTATTTGTACATTGGAACATTGCTTTCTGCTTATTTCATGGGCTTCTTGTGAAGATTTCAGGCACTAGCAAAGGCACTATTGCTCAGACTGGCTAAAGAATTTCCAATTCTGACTAGGTTTCAAGAAGTGTAAAGCATGCTACAGTTTAAAAAAGACTTTCCCATATAGGAACTTAGTTGAGTCTTATAACCACCTTGTAAGATGTCATTATTCATACTCATATTATAGGTGAAAAATATGAAGCTCAGAGAAGTAAAATAATTTGCATATATTCACCCAGCTTGGAAGTGGGGTTAATCATACCTCAGTTGTTTACTAATATTTGATTAAAGGGATAAGTAGGACTTTAGACTTTGGATCTAAATTAACTTAGGGAGTTTAACATTTTGATCTTTCGCCTGTCAGTATGTCACAGTTGTAGTCTCATTTGTCCTTTACTCATGAAGCTGCATGGTACAGTGGAAACACTGGGGAAATCTGGGGTCCAGATAGGCCTTATGTTTTTACTTTGGCTATGCTACTGATCAGTTTGTATTCTTTTCTTTTTTATTGTGTTATGTTAGTCACCATAAAATACATCATTAGTTTTTAATATAGTGTTCCAAGATTCATTGTTTACGTATAAGACCCAGTGCTCCATGCAATACATGCCGTCCATAATACCCATCACTGGGATCACCCATCCCCCACCACCCTCCCCACTAAAAACTTCAGTTTATTTCTCAGTGTCCACAGTCTCTCATCATTCGTCTCCCCCTCCAATTTCCCCCCTTCAATTTTCCTTTCTTTATCCTAATGTCCTCCATGTTATTCCTTATGTTCCATAAGTAAGTGAAACCATATGGTAATTGACATTCTCTGCTTGATTTTTTTTCACTCCACATAATCTCCTTCAGTCCCATTCATGTTGATACAAAAGTTGGGTATTCATCCTTTCTGATGGCTGGGTAATATTCCATTGTATATATGGACCACATCTTCTTTATCCATTCATCTGTTGGAGGGCATCTCGGCTCTTTCCACAGTTTGGCTATTGTGGACATTGCTGCTATGAACATTAAAGAACATATGGCCCTTCTTTTCACTACATCTGTATCTCTGGGTAAATACCCAGTAGTGAAATTGCTGTGTCATAGGGTAGCTCTAATTTTTAATTTTTTGAGGCAACTCCTCACTGTCTTCCAATGTGGCCACAGCAATTTACATTTCTACCAACAGTGAAAGAGGGTTCCCCTTTCTCCACATCCTCTCCAATATTTGTTGTTCCCTCCCTTGTTAATCTTTCCCATTCTAACTGGTGTAAGGTGGAACATACTTACTTGTGGAGCATAAGGAATAACATGGAGGACATTAGGAGAAAGAAAGTAAAAGTGAATTGGGGGAAATAGGATGGGGAGATGAACCATGAGAGACTGTGGACTCTGAGAAACAAATAGGGTTTTGTAGGGGAAAGGGGTGGGGGGATGGATGAGCCTGGTGGTGGGTATTAAGGAGGGCACCTATTGCATGGAGCACTGAGTGTTGTACATAAACAACGAATCTTGGAACACTGCATCAAAAACAATTGATGTATTTTATGGTGACTAACATAATGCAATAAAAAATAAAAATAAATAAATAAATGAATAAATAAATAAATAAAATACTGTGTTAGGGAAGTTCTCTAAAAAACAAGGAAACAATAGAAGAAGGGATCTTGAAGCATCATGTAGGAAGAACAATACAATAGAAAGTTCAAAAATAAGGGTAAATACAATAGACTTTCCTTTTTTTCATGAAATGTCTAAATTGTGTTCAAGAATTGAAAGAAAAATTTTTATACTGTCTGATATGGTTCTCAGTATGTGTAGAGGAAATATTGGCTGTCTCATTCAGAAAAGCATGCAACTCTTGATTTCAGGTCATGAGTTTGAACCCCACGTTGGGTGTAAAGATTACATAAACAAACAAAAAAACAAGCAAACAAATAAATAATATGGTAGCATAAAAATAAAGAAGAGGGTAAGATTTCTTATTTCACTCAAACTGATAAAATGTTGATACCAGTAAACTATGATAAGTTATTTGTATATTATACATAAAGCAACAAATGTATACCACAAAGCTATACAAAGAAACATACATGGAAACACCAAGACAAGTGAAAATGGGATTCTAAAGAATGTTCAACTAGCCAACAGGGAGGTAGAACAAAGGAAACAGAAAAACAAATAATAAACCAGAGAACAAACAAAAAATCAAAACAAAAATGGCACTCTTAAGCCATAAGGAATTAGAAACTGTATAAAAAGTAAATTTTCTACCTACACCAATCAATATACAGAGATCAGTAAAAAGGATTAAAGAACGATCCAACTATATTCTGTTTATAAGAAAATCACTTCAAATATAATAATATATGTGGTTGAATGTAAAAAAAGATATTAACAAGATAAATCATAGTCAAACAATAATAAAAATCAGGTGCAGCTATCATAATATTAGCTAAAGGAGATATTAGTGCAAAAATAGTTATTGATAACAAAGAGAGACATTACATAATGCTAAAACTATCAATACATCAAGAATATTTATCAATTTTAAACATGTATACATGAAAAAACAGAGTTGAAAAGTACACAAATTAAACCTAATAGAACTGAAAAGAGAAACGGGTAAATCCACAATTCTAGCCAAATATTTCAACAATTCCAACACAGCAAATGATTAAGCTACTAAACAAAAAATAAGTAAGGATATAGGAAAATTCAACAACACTATCAACCCACAGAATTTATTCAACATTTATACAACATCACCACCACAAAAAGAGAATACACTCCCAAGTGCCCATGAAACATTCACCAAGATAGACCAAATTATGGGCTATAAAATAAGCTTGACAAATGTTAAAAAATTGAAACCATACAGGATATGTTTTTTGACCATGATGGAATCAAACTAAAAAACAAAAACACAAAGAAAAGGGAAAAAGAAAACGTCAGATAAATATCCCTTATAAATACAAACATAAAAATCAAACATAAAGCTTGGTAATGTATATGTGTGTGCATTCACTTAAATAATTTTATATTACACATACTTTTCTTGTATAATTATATATATAGATTTATGAATATACACACGTATGTGTATATATATACACATACGTGTGTATGTATATATGTGTGTGTGTATATATATATATACATACACATATATATATATATATATATATATATATATAGAGAGAGAGAGAGAGAGAATTCACACCATGCCCAAAAGGTGTTTATTCTAAACAAGAAGATGTAACAATTGTAAACATTTTTGCCTTAACTTGGGAGCAGCCAAATATATAAATCAATTAATAACAAACTTAAAGAAATTCATTGATACTAATACAGTAATAGTAGGGGACTTTAACAATCCACTCACATCAATGAACAGGTCATCTAAGCAGAAGATCAAGAAGAACACAAAGGTTTTAAATGACACACTGGACCACATGAATTTAACAGGCATATTCAGAACATTTCATCCTGAAGCAGTGAGTACATATTCTTTTTGAGTGTACGTGGAAAATTCTCCAGAATATGTCACATACTAGGCCAAAAATCAGACCTCAACCAGTACAAAAATATTGAGACCATATCATGAATATTTCCATACCACAATGCTATGAAACTTGTAGTCAACCAAAAGAAAAAAAATTCAGAAAGATCACAAATACATGGAAGTTAAAGAACATCCTATTGAAGAATGAATGGGTCAAACAGGAAATTGAAGAAGAATTTAAAAATTACATGGAAGCAAATAAAAATGAAAACACGACAGATGGAAATCTCTGGGATGCAGCAAAGGCAGTCTTAAGAGGAAAGTATATAGCAGTACAGGCATTCCTCAAGAAGCAAGAAAAGTCTAAAATAAACAATGTAAACTTACACCTAAAGGAATTGGAAAAAACAGCCAATAGAGCCTAAAGCCAACAGAATAAGGGAAATAATAAAGATTAGAGAAGAAATAAATGATATAGAAATAAAAAGATACAGTAGAACAGATTAATGAAACTAAGAGCTGCTTCTTTGAAATAATTAACAAAATTGATAAATCCCTAGATAGACTTAACAAAAAGAAAAGAGAAAGGACCTGAATAAATACAATCATGAATGAGAGAGGAAAGATCACAACCAACACGGCAGAAATACTAACAATTGTAAGAGAATATTATGAAAAATTTTATGCCAAAAGCTTAGGCAATCTGGAAGAAATAGATAAATTCCTAGAAACATATAAACTAGCAAAACTGGACCAGGAAGTAATAGATCTGAAATCTGAAAAGGCCCATAACCACCAAAGAAATTGAATCAATAATAAAAAATCTCCCAATAAAGAATCCAGGGCTGGATGGCTTCCCAGGTCAATTATACCAAACTTTTAAGAATTAAAACATATGGGCACCTGGGTGGCTCAGTGGATTAAAGCCTCTGCCTTCAGCTCAGGCCATGATCTCAGGGTCCTGAGATCCAGGTCTGCATCAGGCTCCCTGCTCAGCAGGGGGCCTGCTTCCTCCTCTCTCTCTGCCTGCCTCTCAGACTACTTGTGATCTCTCTCTCTCTCTCTGTCAAATAAATAAATAAATAAAAATGTTAAAAAAAAGAATTAAAACATATTTTTCTGAGGTTGTTTCAAAAAATAGAAATGGAAGGAAATTTTCCAAACTCATTCTATGAGGCCAGCATTATTTTAATTCCAAAACCAGACAAAGACCCCACTAAAAAGGAGTATTGCAGACCAATATCCCTGATGAATATGGATCCAAAAATTCTCAACAAGGTACTAGCTAATAGAATCCATGAGTATGTTAAAAGGATTATTTACCAGGACCAAGTGGGATTTATTCTTAGGCTGCAGGGGTGGTTCAACATCCAGAAATCATTCAGTGTGATATATCACATTAATAAAAGAAAGGATAAGAACCATATATATGATTCTCTCATTAGATGCAGAAAAATCATTTGATAAGATGCAGCACCCTTTCTTGATTAAAACCCTCAATGAAGTAGGGATAGAGGGAACATACTTCAATATCAAAAATTCCGTATATAAAAGACACACAGCTAATATCAACCTCAATGTGGAACAGCTGAAGAGTTTTTTCCCCTAAGTTCAGGAACATTCACTCCCACCACTGTTGTATAACATAATACTGTAAATCCCAGCCTCAGCAAGCAAACAAAAAGAATAAAAGGAATCTGAATGGTCAAGGAATAAGTCAAATTTTCACTCTTCACAGACAACATGATACTCTATGTAGAAAACCTAAAGGACTCCACCAAAAAGTTGCTAGAACTGATACAAGAATTCAGCAAAGTCATAGAGTATAAAATCAATGCACAGAAGTCTGCTGCATTTCTATACACCAATAATGAAGCAGCAGAATGAAAAATCAAGTAATCAAATCTATTTACAATTGCTTTTACAGTACCTTACATAAAAAGTAAAAGATCGGTATTCCAAAAACTATAGAACACTGATGAAAGTAATTGAGGAAGGAACAAAGAAATGGAAAAACATTCCATTCTCATGAATGGCAAGAACAAATATTGCTAAAATGTCTATATTTCCCAAAGCAATCTATGCATTCAATGCAATCCCTATAAAAGTAACAGCAGCATTTTTCACAGAGATATAACAAACAATCCTAAAATTTGTGTAGAAGCAGAAAAGACTCTGAATAGCCAAAACAAACCTGAAAAAGAAAACTACATAAAAAACTAATGATGTGCTATATGTTGGCTAACTGAACATAATAATAATAAATTAGTAAGTTTAAAAAAGAAAAGAAAAGCGGGAGGCATCACTATTCCGGGCTTCAAACTGTATTACAAAGCTGTAGTCATCAAGACAGTATGGTACTGGCACAAAAACAGACACATAGATCAAAAGAACACAATAGATAACCTAGAAATGGACCCATAATTATACGGTCACCTGATCTTCAGCAAAGCAGGAAAGAATATCCAATGGCACAAAGACAGTCTCTTCAACAAATGGTATTGGGAAAACTGGACAGCCACATGGATAATTGGGTGACAGGCATTAAGAAGTGCACTTGAAGAAATGAGCGCTAGGTGTTTCAGGCAACTGATGAATCACTGAATTCTACCTTTAAAACAATAGAGCATATGTTACTTAAATTGAATTTAAATAATTTCTTTAAAAAAGAAGTCATATATACATAATGGAATATTACTCAGCTATTTTAAAGAATGAAATTTGTATTATGCTAATGGAACTAAGTTAGAGAAAGACAAATACCATATGATTTCATTCATACATGGAATTTAAGAAACGAAATTGAGGAACATGGGGAAGGGAAGGAGAAGCAAAATAGGATAAAAACAGATAGGGAGACAAACCATAAGACAATCTTTTTTTTTTTTTTTTTTTTTTTTTTTTTTTTAAAGATTTTATTTATTTATTTCACAGCGGGAGAGAGATCACAAGGAGGCAGAGAGGCAGGCAGAGAGAGAGAGGGGGAAGCAGGCTCCCTGCGGAGCAGAGAGCCCGATGTGGGCCTCGATCCCAGGACCCTGAGATCATGACCTGGGCCGAAAGCAGAGGCTTTAACCCACTGAGCCACCCAGGCGCCCACCATAAGACAATCTTAACTGTAGAGAACAAACAGGGTTACTGGGCAGGGAGGAAGGTGAGGGGGTTGGGGTAACTGGGTGATGGGCATTAAGGAGGGCACTTGATGTAATGAGCACTGAGTGTTATGTGCAACTGATGAATCACTAAATTCTATCCCCAAATTAATAATACACTGTATATTAACTAACTTGAATTTAAATAATACACTGTATATTAACTAACTTGAATTTAGGGGATCTACAGAATGAGAGAGGATATTTGCAACTGACATATTAGATAAAGGGAAAGTATTAAAAATCTATAAAGATTTCGTTTCTTTTGATATNAAGATTTCGTTTCTTTTGATAGCTGCATAGTATTCCATTGTATATATATACCACATCTTCTTTATCCATTCATCTGTTGATGGACATCTAGGTTCTTTCCATAGTTTGGCTATTGTGTACATTGCTGCTATAAACATTCAGGTGCACGTACCCCTGAGGGACATGGATGGAACTAGAGGGTATTATGCTGAGCGAAATAAGTCAATCAGAGAGACAATTATCATATGATTTTTCTGATATGAGGAACTTAAGAGTCAGGGTGGGGGGTCATGGGGGGTAGGGAGGGAAAAATAATGAAACAAGATGGGATGGGGAAAGAGACAAACCATAAGAGACTCCTAATCTCACAAAACAAACTGAGGGTTACTGGGAGGTGGGAGGGNAGGGTAGGGATAGGGTAGATAGGTTATGGACATTGGGGATGGTTTGTGCTTTGGTGAATGCTGTGAAAGATGTAAGCCTGATGATTCACAGACCTGTACCCCTGGGGCAAAGAATAAAAAAATATCTATAAAGAACTTATCAAGCTCAAATCCCCAAAATTTGAAAATCCAGTTAGGAAATGGGCAGAAGATGTGAACAGACATTTTTCCAAAGAAGACATACAGATGGCTAACACACAAATGAAAAAAATGATCAGCATCATTCATCATCAGGGAAATACAAATCAAAATCACAGTGAGATACCATCTCACACCAGTCAAAATGGCTAAAATTAACAAGTCAGGAAACGACAGATGTTGGTGAGGATGTGGAGAAAGGGGAGCCGTCCTACACTGTTGATGGGAATGCAAGCTGGTGCAGCCACTCTGGAAAACAGTATGGAGGTTCCTCAAAAAGTTGAAAATAGAGCAACCTATGACCCAGCAAACACACTACTGGATATTTACCCTAAAGATACAAATGTAGTGATCCTCAGGGGCATGTGCACGTGAATGTTTATTACAGCAATGTCCACAATAGCCAAACTATGACAGAACCTAGATGTCCATCAACAGATGAATGGATAAAGAAGATGTGGCATATATATAGAATGGAATACTATGCAGCCATCAAAAACCCAGAATCTTNTTGAAGCAAATAATACATTATATGTTAATAGTAAATGAATAAATAAATAAATAAATAAATAAATAAATAAATAAAATCACAGTGAGATACCACCTCACACTGGTCATAAAGTTTAAAAATGAACAATGAACCTCGGATCACTGATAAAATAAAATAAAAAAATAAAAAAATGAACAACTCATGAAAAAAAATATGTTGGCAAGGATGTGGGGAAAGGGGAACCCAGTTACACTGTTGATGGGAATGCAAACTAGTCCAGCCACTCTGGAAAATAGTATGGAGATTCCTCAAAAATTTAAAAATAGAACTACCTTATGACCCAGCAATTGTACTACTGGGTATTTATACAAATAATACAAAAATAGTGATTTGAAGGGGCACATGCCCTTCAATGTTTATAGCACTACCCACAATAGCTAAAACACAGGAAGAGCCAAATTTTCATCAGCTAATGAATGGATAAAGAAAAGGTGGTATATATGTACAATTAATACTACCTAGTCATCAAAAATAATGAAATCTTGCCATTTGCAATGGCATGGATAGAACTAGAGTGTATAATGCTAAGGGAAGTAAGTCAATCAGAGAAAGAAAAATACCACATGATTTCACTCATATGTGGAATTTAAGAAATAAAACAGATGAACATAGGGGAAGGGAAGGAAAAATAAAGTAAGGTAAAGACAGAGATGGAGGAAAACCATAAGAGACTTTTAAGTATATGGAAAAACTGAAGGTTACTGGTGGGGATGTGGGTGGATGATGGTATAATTGGGTGATGGGCATTAAGGAAGACACTTGATGTGGCGAGCAATGGGTGTAATATGCAACTAATGGATCACTAAATAATATCCCTAAAACTAATACTATACTATATGTAACCTAACTTGAATTTAAACAAAATCTTGAAAAAAAATACCATGAATATATAAATTGGTACCAAAAAAGTGTTTGACAAAACTCAACACCCAGTCATACAAAAACTCTTAGGAGCTAGAATTTGAAGAAACTTTGACAAAGAACATGAAGAAACAAATGCACACATAACCTATTTAATAATGAAGTACAGTATACTTTATCTCTAATATTGAGAACAAGGCAAGAATTCTACTTTGAGTACTTATGTGTGTGTGTATGTGTGTGTATATATATATATATATACATATGTATGTATATAAATACATATACATATATATGCTATTTTATTTCAATAAAATATTTTCAATTTATTTCAATTTATTTATAAATTTATAATTGAGTATGGAAGTTCTAACTAGTGCACTAAGATAAGATTTCTTAAAAAATAAGACATATAGATATGAAAGAAAGAAATCTCTACTTATTTACAGATTATATGGTTGCCTGCATAGAACATACCAAGAAATCTATTAAAAAATTCCCAAAACTAATAGAGTTCAACAAGTTTGTAGGATGCAAGATTAACATATGAAAAGGAATTATATTTCATATATTAAGAATGAACATGTGAAAAACAAAGTTTAAGTAACACAGTCAGTCAAAAATGAATTATGTATGTATAAATCTAATATGTACAGACATTTTATGTTGAAAAATACAAAATGCTTATAACAGAAATCAATGAACATCTAAATGAATGAAGTAACATATGTTCATGAATTGGATTCAATATTGTAAAGATGTCAATCTTTTCAAATTCAAATACACATTTAACACAAGAGTTATAATTTATATTTCTATATATATGGAAAAAACTTATTTTTATATTTTATGAATAAAACTATTTTAAAATCATATTGAAATGCAAAGGGACTCTATGTTGTCTAATTGAACATAAAGAAAAGGAAAAATGTGAAGAAGTAATGCTTCAGTGATATGATCAGTTTGCCTGAAATAAATATTTAGTACTAAATTATTTAGGGTACTATTTAAAAGCATTGAGAGTTCTGGAACACATGGGTCCTGAGTATGAATCCTGCCCACTGCTCCAAAGCATGTAGCCTAGCTTGAGATTCTCTCTCTTCCTTTCACTCTGTCCCTCTTCCATGCTTGCATGTGCACACTGCCTCTATATAAATAAATAAATTAAATAGATAGATAGATGGATAGATAGATAGATAGATAGATAGATAGATAGATAGATAGATAGATAATAAAAAATGGAAAGGCACAAAAATAGCCACAACGAGTTTGGTAAAGAATAATAAAATTGAAAAATCACGGGGGACCTGGGTGGTTCAGTAGGTTAAACACCCAACTTTTGATTTCAGCTCAGGTCATGATCTCAGGGTTGTGAGATCAAGCATGTGGCAGGCTTCATGCTAATCATGGAGTATGCTTGAGCTTCTCTCTTTCTCTCTGCCCCTCCCCTTGCTTGTGCTCTCTCTCTTTCTCTCTAAAATAAATAAATAAAATATATATTTTCAATTTTTTAGGATTTTATTTTGATGGTTTCCTGTGTCACATTTAGGTCTTTCATACATTTTAAATTTATTTTTCTGTATGGTGTAAGAAAGGGGTCCGGTTTGCATATTGCTGTCCAGTTTTCCCAATCTCATATGTTGAAATGACTGTCTTTTTTCCCATTGGATATTCTTTTCTGTTCTGTTGAAGATTAGTTGACCACATAGCTCTGAGTCCATTTCTGGATTGTCTACTGTGTTCCATTGATATATGTGTCTGTTTTTTGGCCAGTACCATATTGTCTTGATGACTATAGCTTTGTTATATGGTTTGAAGTCTGGAATTGTGATGCCTCCCACTTTGCTTTTCTTTTTCAGGGTTGCTTTGGCTAATCAGTATTTTTTAGTTCCACACAAATTTTAAGATTGTTTTCTCCAGCTCTGTGAAAAATGCTGGTGGTATTTTGTTTGATAGAGATTGCATTAATTATTTTTAAAAAGATTATATTTATTTATTTCACAGAGGGAGAGAGATCAAAAGGAGGCAGAGAGGCAGGCAGACAGAGAGAGGGGGAAGCAGGCTCCCCGCTGAGCAGGGAGCCCGATGTGGGCCTCGATCCTAGGACCCTGAGATCATGACCTGAGCCGAAGGCAGAGGCTTTAACCCACTGAGCCACCCAGGCGCCTGAGATTTCATTAATTATACAGAATGCTTTGGGAAGTATAGACATTTTAACCATATTTTCTTCCCATCCACATGTGCACGGAATGTTTTCACATTTCTTTATCTCCTCTTCAATTTCTTTCATAAGTGTTCTATAGTTTTTAAAGTACAAATCCTTTTCCTCTTTGGTTAGGTTTATTCCTTATGGTTTTTGTTGCAATTGTAAATGGGATTGATTCCCTGATTTTTCTTTCTGCTGTTTCATTATTGAAGAAATGCAACAGATTCCTGTGTATTGATTTTGTATCCTGTGACTTTGCTGAATTTGTGTATCAATTCAACCAATTTTTTGGTGGAGTCTTTCAGATTTTCTATATAGAATATCTTGTTGTCTGTAAAGAGTCAAAGTTTGACTTCTTTGACAACTTGGATGGCTTTTATTTCTTTTTGTCTGATTGATGAGGCTAGGACTTCCAATACTATGCTAAATAATGAAGGTGAGACTAGATATCTCTGTTTTAATCCTGACTGTATAGTAAAAGCTCTCTGTTTTTCTCCACTGGTGATTATATTAGCTGTGGGTCTTTAGAATATGGACTTTATGATGTTGAAGTATGTTCCCTCTATCCCTATTTCATTGAGGATTTTAATCAAGAATGGATGCTGTACTTTGTCAAATGTTTTGTCTGCATCTATTGAGAAAACCATATGTTTTTTTCCTTTATTTTATTAATGTGGTATATTATGTTGATTGATTTACAAATACTGAACCATCTTTGAAGCCCTGAAATAAATTCAATTTGATTGTGGTGAATAATCCTTATAATGTATTGTTGGATTCAATTTGCTGGTATCTTGTTGAGAATTTTTGAATCCATGTTTGTCAGGGATGTTGGCCTGTAATTCTCCTTTTTAGTGGGGTCTTTGGGTTTGGAATAAAATTAAGGCTGACCTCATAAAATGAGTTTGGAAAATTTCCTTGCATTTCTATTTTTTGAAACAGTTTGAGAAGAATATGTATTAACTTTTCTTTAGATGCTTTGTAGAATTCCCCCAGGAAGCCATCTGGCCCTGGACTTTGTAGATTTTTGATTACTGATTCAATTTTTTGGAATCTCTTCAAATTTTATATTTATTCCCATTTCAGTTTTGGTAGTTTATGTTTGTCAGAATTTATCCATTTTTTTTCCAGATTGTCCAATTTTTGGCATATAATTTTTCATATATTCTCTAATAATTATATTTCTGTTTAGCAGCAATGCCAGAAATAGCCAAAGTATGGAAAGAGCTCAAATGTCCATCAACTGATGAATGGGTGAAGAAGATGTGGCATATAGCATAGATATGAAATGGAATATTATTTAGCCATAAAAAATGAAATCTTTCCATCTGAAGTGAGATGGATAGAGGTAGTATATTATGCTAAAGGAAAGATGTCAGTTAGAGAAAGACAAATTCCATATGATTTCACTCATATGTGGAATTTAGGAAACAAAACAGATGAACAAAGGGGAAAGAAAAAAAAGAAGGGGAGGCAAACCATAAGAGAGTCTTAACTATAGATAACAAATTGTGTGTTGCTGGAGGGGAGGTGGACAGCCCGGGATGGGCTAAATATGTGATGGTATTAAGGAAGGCACTTGTGATGAGCACTGAGTGTAAATGATGAATCATTAAATTTGATTCCTAAAATTATTACACAATATACTAGCTACACATAATTTAAATAAAAGCTTGAAACATTAAAAAACCTGAAATATGGGCGCCTGGGTGGCTCAGTTGGTTGGGCAACTGCCTTCGGCTCAGGTCATGATCTTGGAGACCCAGTATCGAGTCCCATATCAGGATCCCTGCTCAGCAGGGAGTCTGCTTTTCCCTCTGACCCTCCCCCCCCATTCTCTCTTTCAAATAAATAAAATCTTTAAAAAAAACCTGAAATATAGGGCACCTGGGTGGCACAGTTCATTAAGTGTCTGCCTTTGGCTCAGGTCATGATCCCAGGGTCCTGGGATTGAGGCCCACATAAGGCTCTCTGCTTGTTGGGAAGTCTGCTTCTCCCTCTTTCTCTGCCTGCTGCTCTGCCTACTTCTGCTCTCTATCCCTCTGTCAAGTAAATAAATAAAATCTTTTTTAAAAAACCCTGAAATATAATACATGGTTGTTAATCAAATGCTGATATACCCTTAAGATGGACTATTCAGAGATAAGATAAACTACTGATACATGTACCAACTTGGATGGATCTTATGCATTGTTTTCTTGAAATGACACAATTATAGAGATGAAAAACAGATTAGTATTGGAAAAGGGCTAGAGATGACTATGCAGAAGGTTTTTATAAAAGGGAAAATCTTTGTTGTAAAGGGAAAGTTATGAAACTTGTGTTTAGAAATGTTCATAGGAATCTACCCCTGTGAAAAATGGATATAGAACTATACACACACATTGTGCCAAGGTCAATTTCCTGATTTTAACATTGTACAATTATTATGTAAATTGAAATTTTTGGGGCAGGTAAGTTGGGAAATGATGTGCAGGGCTTCTCTGTATGTCATTATAGATTCTTGCAAATTTATAATTATTTTTTTAAAAAGATTTATCTATTTATTTTATGGAGAAAGAGAGAACAGGGAAGAGGGGCAGAGGGAGAGAGTCTTAAGCAGACTTCACACTGAAAATGCAGACCAACATGGGGCTAGATCCCATGACTTGAGATCACAACCTGAGCTGAAACCAAGAGTCAGACACTTAATTGACTTTAGTTACTTCAAAATGAAGAGTGTTATTTTTAAAAGGTTGGCAAGTTCTGATATAATGAAAGGGAAAAGTATGCGTGACTTTTAGGGGTAGAGACAGGGTAGGTGAAAGAGGGGAATGAGTCTCCCAATTGGAAATAGAAAGGGGGTTGTGATTTTTATGAATAATGAACAATTTTGAGTGGTATAAGTGGGAGGCCCTTGAATTCTCAGCCTCAGTAAAGTTTCCTTTACCTAAGCATGGTGTTGAAACTGCAGAGGTACTGAACTAGAAGAGAACAAGTGAGCCCCAATGATAGGAACTTCAACCATTATTAATGTACACCAAGGACCTGAGGGGTTTTTCCTTATATTTTGCCATGGTGTAAAAATCCTCGAAACATTTGCAATACCTAGAACCCCAATCATAACTGAGGCTCCACAAATTGGTGCACAAAATTAACTTCATTAACTTCAAAGAAACAAAGTAATTCCTTCCATTCATTCACTCAATCGACAACTATTTATTATATATCTAATAGGTTCTTGGCACTGAGGCAGATATAGCCCCTATCTTCATACACTCTAGTGTGGCTGACAGATATGATTTCAGAGACTATATGCTTACATTGCTGTATGCATAGCTACAAGTTTTCAGTGAGGGAGGGCTTCTGGAATACTATTCCCTTTAATTTTCTATCATAAACTTTCAACTTCAGCTTTCAGAAGAGCATGTCAGTGCAGGTGACCAGGACAGCCTGACAAGTGAGACTGGCAGTGACTTTGGCCTTCCCAATCCCACCATGGGCTAGGGAAAGGGAAGGAGAAACATAGGCACTACTCCTGGATTCCAGGCAGCTAGCTCTTCGTGTCCTTTCACAGTCAATCCATCTGCCAACACCTGTCCAGTTGTTCAACATGAGGCATAAAGCAAATTTATTCTTCAGTATTCTTACCCTTTGATTTTAGTGACACATACAGATTTCCTGAAGACAAGATAATCACGTCAAAAAATGGGCAGGAGGGGCGCCTGGGTGTCTCAGTGGGTTAGAGCCTCTGCCTTCGGCTCAGGTCATGATCTCAGGGTCCTGGGATCAAGCCCCGCATTGGGCTCCCTGCTCAGCAGGGAGCCTGCTTCCTCCTCCTCTCTCTCTGCCTGCCTCTCTGACTACTTGTGATCTCTCTCCCTCTCTGTGTCAAATAAATAAATAAAATCTTTAATTTTTTTTTTAAAAAATGGGCAGGAGACATGAACAGACAGTTCTCCAAAGAAGACATACAAATGGCTAACAGACACATGAAAAAATGTTCATCATCACTAACCATCAGGGAAACTCAAATCAAAACCACATTGAGATATCACCTTACATCGGTTAGAATGGCCAAAATCAACAGGATGAAAAATCGGCGTTGGAGAGGATGTGGAGAAAGGGGAAACCTCTTACACTGTTGGTGGGAATGCAAGTTGGTGCAGCCAATTTGGAAGGCAGTGTGGAGAGTTCTCAAAAAATTAAAAATAGAGCTACCCATAAACAATGAATCTTGGATCACTGAAAAAATAAAATAATTAATTAATTAATTAATTGCCAATGGAATGATAGTCCAACCCTCTCTATGTGGAAAAAAATCCACTTGTTATGATGTATTATTCTTTTTACAAATTGTTAAAATTGAATTTTTAAAATAGTAACTTTTATCCTGCTATTATTTCAAACTTACAGGTAACTCACATCTGTGAGAGTTTCTTTTACTATTCCTGGATTAACAAAAATCATCAATTATTTCTGTTTTGTGCATTCTCTCACAAGCTTGTGCAATCTCTCTATATATACATACACACTATAAATAAACATAAATACAAACGTAAAAAAAATAGAGCTACCCTATGATCCTGCAATTGCACTACTGGTTATTTGCCCCAAAGATACAGATGTAGTGAAAAGAAAGGCCATATGTACCCCAATGTTCACAACAGCTATTGCCACAATCGCCAAACTGTGGAAAGAGCCGAGACGCCCTTCAACAGACGAATGGATAAAGAAGATATGGTCCATATATAAAATGGAATATTACTCAGCCATCAGAAAGGATGAATACCCAACTTTTTGTATCAACATGGACGGATCTGAAGGAAATTATGCTGAGTGAAGTAAGTCAAGCAGAGAACATCAATTTTTATATGGTTTCACTTACATGTGGAGCATAAGGAATAACATGGAGGACATTAGGAGAAGGAAAAGAAAAGTGTATTGGGATAAATTGGAAGGGGAGGCAAACCATGAGAGACTGTGGACTCTGAGAAACAAACTGAGGATTTTGAAAGAGATGGGGATGGGGGAATGGGTGAGCCTGGTGGTGGGTATTAAGGAGGGGATGTATTGCATGGCGCACTGGGTGTGGTGCATAAAAAATGAACCTTGGAACACTGAAAAATAAAATAGAATTTAAAAAAAAGACAGTAATTGTCTCATTTACATCAAAAGCTCACTTCTTTCCTGGGACTTGGTGCACCAAGGCATTGAGAAAGGTGTGATTCAAATAGAGGCACACAGTAGTAGTTGTTCCGAAAAGTTGGTAGATAAAACATAGTTATGGAGCAACCAAAATTAAATGATATTTGAAAATTTGGGCTCACAATTGGCATTAAGAAACAGACTTTCAGCCTTGGGCCAGTGATCTGGAGGGTAAGATTCAGAAGAAACTGACAAGAGATGCTAGAATCCTACAACATTTACAAGAGGGATTCACACACTGGGAACCTGATAGAGCTAGTAAACAGGAAAGATACAAGAGGACAAGGTCGGTCTAAAAGAAATGGGTTGGTGGTGGCTAATGGTTTGTCCTTGTGGGTAGAACAGGGTCTAAATTCCTTATGTTCTAAGTCAGGATTGGTGCTAAACGTCCAGGTAAGGCTGAAATTACAATAGAAAAGGGTCAGAGACATGAGATGTGAGGGGAAAATGGAGTCAGAGACCCAATCTTAGTCAGGGCCTGACTCTTGTCTCTATCAAATGTGCTGGCTTTCTTCTATGACTAAGACATGGAATGATGTCAAACTTTCCCTGCCTCTTTCCCTAGCCAAGTGCTCAATCTAAACCCTACTGTCAGACGTCCTCTCCTATCTAACGTGAAGATCATTTGGTGTACTCACAGAAGCATTGAAAAAAAAAACACACACACACTTGAGACAGAGGGATAGTCAGAGACAGCCTTCCACTATCCCAGCCACAGAATCTTAACCATTCATGTTTATTACTCAATTATATGGCCTCTTATAATGGTTAGCCTTCTTAGTTGGAGGATGAAAAGAATATTAACAACAGGGAATATATGTCAGAACCCTGCCATTTTTTAGGTAGCCTTGCTTTTGAGTGGGCATATTACTGTCTTAGCAACTGAGAGTTTTTATATGAAGAAACCTCACCCTCAAAAAAAATCCTCTCAGAAAACTACCAAAGCAAGAAGTTCCACATCTTGACTATTGTTTTATTCACCAAAGCAGTAAATGCTCACTTGGAGTTAAGAGGACAATTGATAGCAGTGGAAACAAGTGGCAGTAGTGGTAAAGGGGTTGCAGTTGTCAAAAGGAGATCATTGTAGGCATGAAACAATGAGGCTGAGAAAGAACCTGGAACTTGGATTTGAACTTGAAAAGCTCCTTCCAGAATTTGTCTCCCACAAAACATTCCCTGAGAACCTCCTGGACTAGGGGTGTGGACACAGAAGTGAATCAACGTAGTCCCTGCCCTCAAGTAGCTCTTACACCTGTAGGAGTCATGAGACATGGAAACAATTGTAATGGATTGTGAATTGTGCCATCACACGCTGATGAAAGACAGTTGAGTGAAGTGGTTCACCCATAACTGGCTCTGTGACCTTGGGCAATATATTTAACATCTCAATATGCCAATTTCCTATCTGTAAAATGAATGTAAAGAACAAGGGTCATCATCTGTCTGGCTAGTGGTGAGTAAAGTAGGAAAAAAGTAGGTCATTTCTCAGATATCATCTCTCTCCCCAGGAACTGTTAAAGGTCTGCTTTTATACATTAATGAGGGTATCAAGCAACTTGAGCACTTGCAGGGTGCCTAAGGACCTAGAAAACAGGTACCATAAAGAATGCTTGAAGTCACTGAGTCTGTTCAGACTGGCAAAGCTGGGACCATGGGTGGAACATCTAAGAGAATAATACTATTAAAACCAACTTCCGCACCTGCCTATAAATTATACTCAAAACTGCTAACTTCAACAGCTAAGGTGAGTAGAATTTGACCCTGGGATAATTTTCCAGGGACACCCTATCATTTCCTCTTCAATAATCAGTGTTCCATTATCCTCATCCCCATGTTCCAGACTTTCAGTAATACTTTTTTTTCATTTAAAAATGTGCTTTATTTTTCTATTCTGAAAGCACACATGTATTTTTTCATTTATTTTGTTTATTTTGTCTCTTTTTTAAATTTAATTTTATTTTCTCAGTGATCAAAGATTCATTGTTTATGCACCACAAACAGTGCTCCATGCAATATGTACCCTCCTTAATACCCACCACCAGGCTCACCCATCCCCTCTCCTCCTGCACCTCCATAACCCTCAGTTTGTTTCTCAGAGTCCACAGTCTCTCATGGTTCACCTCCCCTTCCAATTTACCCCAATACACTTTTCTTTTCCTTCTCCTAATGTCCTCCATGTTATTCCTTATGCTCGACATGTAAGTGAAACCATATGAAAATTGATGTTCTCTGCTTGACTTATTTCACTCAGCATAATTTCCTCCGGACTCGTCCATGTTGATACAAAAGTTGGGTATTCATCCTTTCTGATGGCTGAGTAATATTCCATTGTATATATGGACCATATCTTCTTAATCCATTCATCTATTGAAGGGCTTATGGGCTCTTGCCACAGTTTGGTGATTGTGGCCATTGCTGCTGTGAACATTGGGGTACATATGGCCCTTCTCTTCACTACATCTGTATCTTTGGGGTAAATAACCAGTAGTGCAATTGCAGGATCAGAGGGGAGCTCTATTTTTAATTTTTTGAGGCATCTCCACACTGTCTTCTGAAGTGGCTGCATCAACTTGCATTTCTACCAACAGTGTAAGAGGGTTCCCCTTTCTCCACATCCTCTCCAACACTTGTTTTTCCTGTTCTATTGATTTTGGCCATTCTAACTGGTGTAAGGTGGTATCTCAATGTGGTTTTGATTTGAATTAACCTGATGGCTAATGATACTGACCGTTTTTTCATGTGTCTGTTAGCCATTTGTATGTCTTCTTTAGAGAAGTGTCTGTTTATGTCTTCTGCCCATTTTTGGACATGATTATCTGTTTTTTGGGCTCTGAGTTTGAGGAGTTCTTTATATATCTTGGTTATCAACCCTTTCTCTGCAGTGTCATTTGCGAATACCCTCTCCTATTCCTCTCCTATTCTTTGCTTTTTTGACTGTTTCCTTTGCTGTGCAGAAGCTTTTTATCTTGATGAATTCCCAAAAGTTCATTTTTGCTTTTGTTTCCTTTGCCTTTGGAGACATGTCTTGAAGTAAGTTGTTGTGGCCGATGTCGAAGAAGTTATTGCTTATGTTCCTGCCTCACATTGAGTTTTCTCATGCATTTCAAGTTTATCTTTGTGCATGGTGTAAGAGAACGGTAGAATTTCATTCTTCCATATATAGCTGTCCAATTTTCCCAGCACCACTTATTGAAGAGGCTGTCTTTTTTCCACTGGATATTTTTTCCTGCTTTGTCAAAGATTAGTTGACCATAGAGATGAGGATACATAGCTGGGCTCTCTATTCTGTTCCAGTGATCTATGTGTCTGTTTTTGTGCCAGTATCATGCTGTTTTGGTGATCACAGCATTGTAGTATAGCTTGAAATCAGGCAAAATGATGCCCCTAGCTTTGTTTTTCTTTTTCAAAATTTCCTCAGCAATTCAGGGTCTTTTTGCTTCCTTACAAATTTTAGGATTATTTGTTCCCACACTTTGAAAAATGCTGCTGTAATTTTGATGGGGATGGCATTGAAAGTGTAGATTGTTCTGGGCAGTATAGACATTTTAACAATGTTTATTCTTCTGATCCATGAGCATGGAATGCGTTTCCATCTTTCTGTGTCTTCTTCAATTTATTTCATAAGTGTTCTGTAGCTCCTCAAGTACAGATCCTTTACCTGATTGGTTAGGTTTATTCCAAGGTATCTTAGGTTTTTGGTGCTACTGTAAATGGAATTGATTCCCTAATTTATCTTTCTACAGTTACATTGTTTGTTTCTAGAAAAGTAACTGATTTCTGTGCATTGTTTTGTATCTTGCCACATTAATGAATTGCTATGAGTTCTAGTAGTTTGGGGGTGGAATCTTTTGGGTTTTCCGTATAAAGTATCATGTCATCTGTGAAGAGAGAGAGTTTGATTTTTCTCTTTGCCAATTTGAATATATTTTAGTTCTTTTAGTTGTCGGATTGCTGTTGGTAAGACTTTTAGTTCTATGTTGAACAACAGTGGCAAGAGTGGGCATCCTTGTCGTGTTCTTGATCTCAATGAGAAAGCTTTCAGTTTCTCCCCATTGAGAATGATATTCCCTGCGGTATCCATAGATAGATTTTATGAAGTTGAGAAATGGTCTCTATATCACTGCATTTTGAAGAGTTTTAATCAGGAAGAGATGCTATATTTTGTCAAATGCTTTTTCTGTATCAGTTGAGAGGACCTTGTGGTTATTCTCCCTTCTCTTATTGATTTGGTCTATCACATTGATTGATTTGCAAATGTTGAAACACCGTTGCATCTCAGGGATAAAACCCACCTGGTCATGGCGGATAATCTTATATTTATTTATTTATATATTTATATATATATATATTTATTTATTTATTTATTATTTCCCCCAGGGGTACAGGTCTGTGAATCAGCAGACTTACACCTTTAACAGCATTCACCATAGCACAAACCCTCCCCAATGTCCATAACCCATCCACCCTATCCCTACCCTCCCACCCCCCAGTAACCCTCAGTTTGTTTTGTGAGATCAGGCGTCTCTTATGGTTTGTCTCCTTCCCCATCCCATATTGTTTCCTTATTTTTCCCTCCCTACCCTCCACAAGCCCACACCCTGCCCCTCANCAAGTTCCTCATATCAGAGAGATCATATGATAATTGTCTTTCTCTGATTGACTTATTTCGCTCAGCATAATACCCTCCAGTTCCATCCATGTCATTGCAAATGGCAAGATTTCATTTCTTTTGATAGCTGTATAGTATTCCATTGTATATATATTCCACATCTTCTTTATCCATTCATCTGTTGATGGACATAGATGTCCATTTCATAGTTTGGCTATTGTGGACATTGCTGCTATAAACATGCAGTGCATGTGCCCCTGAGGATCACTACCTTTATATATTTAGGGTAAATACACAGGAGTGTGAGTGCTGGGTCATAGGGTAGCTCTATTTTCAAATTTTGAGGAACCTCCATACTGTTTCCCAGAGTGGCTGCACCAGCTTGCATTCCCACCAATACTGTAGGAGAGTTCCCCTTTCTCCTCATCCTCGCTAACATCTGTCTTTTCCTGACTTGTTGATTTTAGCCATTCTGACTGGTGTGAGGTGGTATCTCACTGTGGTTTTGATTTGTATTTCCCTGGTGCCAAGTGATGTTGAGTGCTTTCTCATATATCTGTTGTCCATTTGGATGTCTTCTTTGGAGAAATGTCTGTTCATGTCTTCTGCCCATTTCTTGACTGGGTTATTTGTTTTATGGGTGTTGAGTTTGAGAAGCTCTCTAAAGATTTTGGATACAAGCCAGTATCTGATATGTCATTTGAAAATGTCTTTNAAATATCTTCTCCCATTCTGTCAGTTGTCTTTTGGTTTTGTTGACTGTTTCCTTTACTGTGCAAAAACTTTTAATCTTGATGAAGTCCCAATAGTTCAGTTTTGCTTTTGCTTCATTTACCTTTGGTGATGTTCCTAGGAAGAAGTTGCTGCGGTTGTGGTCGAAGAGGTTGCTGCCTGTGTTCTCCTCCAGGATTTTGATGGATTCCTTTCTCACATTGAGGTCTTTCATCCATTTTGAGTCTATTTTTGTGTGTGGTGTAAGGAAATGATCCAGTTTCATTTTTTTTGCCTGTGAATCTCCAGTTTTCCCAACACCATTTGTTGAAGAGACTGTCTTTTTCACAGTGGACATTCTTTATTGCTTTGTCGAAGATTAGTTGACCATAGAGTTGAGGGTCCATTTCTGGGCTCTCCATTCTGTTCCACTGATCTATGTGTCTGTTTTTGTGCCAGTATCATACTGTCTTGATGATAACACCTTTGTAATAGAGCTTGAAGTCTGGACTTGTGATGCCGCCAACTTTGCTTTTTCCCCCAACATTCCTTTGGCTATACAGGGTCTTTTCTGGTTCCATATAAATTTTAGGAAGATTTGTTCCATTTCTTTGAAGTAAATTTCTGGTATTTTGATGTGGATTGCATTGAATGTGTAGATTGCTCTAGGTAGCATAGACATTTTCACAATATTTGTTCTTCCAATCCATGAGCATGGAATGTTTTTCCACTTCTTTGTGTCTTCCTCAATTTCTTTCATGAGTACTTTTTTTTTTAAAGATTTTATTTATTTATTTGACACAGAGAGAGAGAAATTACAAGTAGGCAGAGAGGCAGGCACAGAGACAGGGTGAGGAGGAAGCAGGCTCCCCGCCGAGCGGAGAGCCCGATGCGGGCCTCGATCCCAGGACGCTGAGATCATGACCCGAGCCGAAAGCAGAGGCTTTAACCCACTGAGCCACCCAGGTGCCCTCATGAGTACTTTATAGTTTTCTAAATACAGATTCTTTGCCTCTTTGCTTAGGTTTATTCCTAGATATCTTATGGTTTGGGGTGCAATTATAAATGGGATTGACACTTTAATTTCTCTTTCTTTTGTTTTGTTGTTGGCATGTAGAAATGCAACTGATTTCAGTGCATTGATTTTCTATCCAGACACTTTACTGAATTCCTGTATGAGTTCTAGCAGTTTTCGAGTGGAGTTCTTTGGGTTATCCACATAAAGTATCATATCATCTGCAGAGAATGAGAGTTTGACTTCTTCCTTGATGATTTGGATGCCTTTTATTTATTTATTTTTGTTGTTGTTGTCTGATGGTGAGGCTAGGACTTCTAGTAATTTGTTGAATAGCAATAGGCATAGTGGATAGCACTGCCATCTTCCTGACTATAAGGGAAAAGCTCTCAGTTTTTCTTCATTGAGAATGATATTCACTGTGCGTTTTTCATAGATGGATTTGATGATATTGAGGTATGTACTCTCTATGCCTACACTGTGAAGAGTTTTGATCAAGAAAGGGTGCTGTACTTTGCCAAATGCTTTTTCAGCATCTATTGAGAGGATCGTATGGTTTTTGTTTTTTCTTTTATTAATGTCTTGTATCACTTTGATTGACTTGCGAATGTTAAACCAACCTTGCATCCCAGGAATAAATCCCACTTGGTCGTGGTGAATGATACTTTTAATATGCTGTGGGATCCTATTGGCTAGTCTTTGATTGAGGATTTTTGCATCCATGTTCATCAACGATATTGGTCTGTAATTCTCCTTTTGGATGGGGTCATTGCCTGGTTTTGGGATCAAGGTAATGCTCGCCTCATAAAAGGAGTTTGGAAGTTTTCCTTCCATTTCTATTTTTTGGAAAAGTTTCAGGAGAAGAGGTATTCATTCTTCTTTAAACGTTTGGTAGAATTCCCCTGGGAAGCCATCTGGCCCTAGTCTCTTGTTTGTTGGGAGATTTTTGATGACTGCTTCAATCTCCTTACTGGTGATGGGTCTATTGAGGTCTTGAATTTCTTCCTGGTTCAGTTTTGGTAGTTTATATTTCTCTAAGAATGCATCCATTTCTTCCAGATTGTCAAATTTGCTGGTTTAGTGTTGCTCAGAATATGTTCTTATACTTGTTTATATTTCTTTGGTGTTGGTTGTGATGTCTCCTCTTTCATTCATGACTGTATTTATTTGAGTCCTTTCTCTTTTCTTTTGGAAAAGTCTGGCCAGTGGTTTATCAATCTTATTAATTCTTTCAAAGAACAAGCTCCTAGTGTCATTGATTTGTCCCACTGTTATTTTGATTTCTATTTCATTGATTTCTGCTCTGATCTTTATTATTTCTCTTCTCCTGTTGGGTGTAGGCTTTCTTTGCTGTTATTTCTCTACCTTTTGTAGGTGTAGAGTTAGGTTGTGTACTTGATACCTTTCTTGTTTCTTGAGAAAAGCTTGTATTGCTATATAGCTTATTCTCAAGACTGCTTTTGCTGTGTCCCAAAGATTTGGAACAGTTGTGTTTTCATTTTCATTTGTTTCCATGAATTTTTTAAATTATTCTTTAATTTCCTGGTTGACCCATTCATTCTTGAGTAGGAGGTTCTTTAGCCTCCACGTATTTGAGTTCTTTCCAGCTTTCCTCTTGTGGTTGAATTCTAGTTTCAGAGCATTATGGTCTGAAAATATGCAGGGGATGATCCCAATCTTTTGATACCTGTTGAGACCTGATTTGTGACCCAGAATGTGGTCTATCCTGGAAANAATGTTCCATGTGCACTGGAGAAGAATGTGTATTCTGTTGTTTTGGGATGGAATGTTCTGAATATATCTGTGATGTCCAACTGCTCCAGGGTGTCATTTAAAGCCTTTATTTCCTTGTTGATCTTTTGCTTTGATGATCTGTCCATTTCAGAAAGGGGCGGTGTTAAAGTCCCCTACTAATATTGTATTATTTTCAATGTGCTTCCTTGATTTTGTCATGAATTTGTTTATATAATTGGCTGCTCCCATGTTAGGGGCATAGATATTTATGATTGTTATATCTTCTTGTTGGATAGATCCTTTTAGTATGATATAGTGTCCTTCTTCATCTCTTATGATATTCTTTGGCTTAAAATCTAATTTATCTGATATAAGGATTGCCACTCCAGCTTTCTTTTGCCCTCCATTGGCATGGTAGATTGTTTTTCACCCCCTCACTTTAAATCTGGAGCTGTCTTTGCGTGTAAGATGAGTTTCTTGTAGACAGCATATCAATGGGTCTTGTTTTTTTATCCATTCTGATGCCCTGTGTCCTTTAATTGGGGCATTTAGTCCATTTATATTCAGAGTAACTATTGAGAGATATGAATTTAGAGTCATTGTATTGCTTGTAACGTGATTGCTAATGTATATTGTGTCTCTTCCTTTCTAGTCTATGTTTCTTTTAGGCTCTCTTTGCTTAGAGGACACCTTTCAATATTTCCTGTAGGGATGGATGAGAGAACAAGATAGTAAAGGGTAGCAATGACCCCAGAGAAATATACACTAACCTACTCAGAAGAGACCTAGAACTGGGGAGAAGTGGAAGAGGGAAAAAACCAAAACAAAGAAACAAACAAAAACAAAATCAAACAAACAAAAACAAAACAAAAAAATAATTAAACAAGTCTATATCTATATTATCTATTTCTGTTTCTTTATGTATCTCTGTCTCTGACTCTTTCTCTATCTCTATCTCCATCTCTATCTGTATCTATATTTATTAGACTGGAGAATTGAACAGACCCTATATGTACACAGAAAATAAGGTTAAAAACAATGAAGGTATAAAATATGAATATAAAAATGAAAATTTAAAAAGATTAAAAAGTGTTGATTAAATATAATAGTTAAAAACGTTAAAAAATAAAAAAGGAACAAATTTAAAAGACAAAGAGTAAGAAAAAATAAAATTCAAACAATTTAACTTCAAATGACTAAAGAATCATGGGAAAAAGCCATTAATTCTCTGTGTTGCTTTCCCTTAGCTCTGGAGTTCAACAATTCTCAGCAATCTAGAACTTGGCTTTGGCTGGATGTTTTTTTCTGGTCTTCTGGGGGAGGGGCCTGTTGCTGTGGTTCTCAGGTGTCTTTGCCAGAGGCAGAATAGCACCACCCTCGCCAGGGTCCAGGCTAAGTAATCAGCTCGGGATTGCTCTTGGGAGCTTTTGTTACCTGAATGCTTTCTATACCATGTTGGAGGAGGGGACTGAAAATGGTGGCTTCCCAGTCTCCGACGCGGAGTAGCCAAGAGCTCAGGGCCTCAGTCCTCAGTGTGCCTCAGAGAAAAGTAGTCCATCCCTCCCGTGTCCCTGGTCTCTGGCAGTGCTCAGAGCTCACCCGGCCTGTGACTGAGTGTCTGTATCTCTGGCATGCAGCCCCATTTAGAATCTCCAAACCCAGCAGATTCCTGCAGCGGCTCCTGCACTGCTGCTCCTGGAGGAGGAAGGAGGGGTCTCTCTGGGTCTGCTGCCTGTGGGGTCCCTGCTCACAGAGTTTCACGGCCCAAGGTAACACGGAGCTGAGAGACACCTTCTCAGCTTGGCTCTGTCTCTCCCATCGGCTCCTCCTCTCTGATACCTGGGAGGTCTGTCATGCTCAGACATTCACTTCTCCTCATGGCTTACCTTCCAGAAAGTGGTCGATTTTCTGTTCCTAGAATTGCTGCTCTTCTTCTCTTCGATCTCCTGTAGAATTTGTAGGTGTTCAGAATAGTTTGATAGCTATCTTGGTGAATTTCTGGGACCTGATGATAATCATTCTCCTACTCCTCTGCCATCTTGCTGCTTCTCAGTGGATAATCTTTTTAATGTACTGTTGGATCCTATTAGCTAGGATCTCGTTGACAGTCTTGAGATCCATATTCATTAGGGATATTGATCTGAAATTCTCCTTTTTGATGAGGTATTTGCCTGGTTTGAGGATCAAGATAATGCTGGCTTCATAGAAACTGTCTGGTAGTTTTCCTTTTGTTTCTATTTTTTGAAAAACCTTCAGGAGAATAGGTATTATTTCTTCTTTGAATGTTTGGTAGAATTCCCCAGGGAATCCGTCAGGTCCTGGAGTCTTGTTTTTTGGGAGGTTTTTGATCACCACTTCAATCTCTTTGCTAGATATTGGTCTATCCAGGCTGTCAATTTCTTCCTTTTTCAGTCTTGGAAGTTTATAGGTTTCCAGGAGTGCATCCATTTCTTCTAGATTGCTTAACTTATTTGCATATAACTGTTGATAATAGTTTCTGATGATTGTTTCTATTTTCTTGGTGTTAGTCGTGATCTCTCCTCTTTCATTCATAATTTTAATAATTTGGGTCCTCTCTCTTTCCTTTTGGATTATTTTGCCCAGTGGTTTACCAATTTTCTAATTCTTTCAAAGAACCAGCTTCTAGATTTTTGATGTGTTCTACTGTATCTCTAGTTTCTAACTCATTGATCTCATCCCTACTCTAAATTATTTCCCTTCTTTTGCATGGGGTAGGCTTAATTTGTTGTTGATTTTCCAATTCTTTAAGGTCTAAAGAGAGCTGATGTATTCGGGATTTTTCAAATTTTCTGAGTGAGGCTTGAATAGCTATATATTTCTCCCTTAGGACCGCCTTTGACATATCCCATTAGTTTTGGACTGATGTGTCTTCATTATGATTGGTTTACATGAATTAAGCTCTTCTTTGATTTCCTGGTTGATCCAAACATTCTTGAGCAGCATGATCTTTATTTTTTTTATTTTTTTAAAAGATTTTATTTATTTATTTGACACACAGAGAGAGACTACAAGTAGGCAGAGAGGCAGGCAGAGAGACAAGGAGAGGAGGAAGCAGGCTCCCTGCTGAGCAGAGAGCCCGATGCAGGCCTCGATCCCAGGATGCTGAGATCATGACCTGAGCCGAAAGCAGAGGCTTTAACCCACTGAGCCACCCAGGTGCCCGAGCAGCATGATCTTTAGCTTCCAAGTGTTTGAATTCCATCCAAACTTTTTCTTGTGGTTGAGTTCCAGTTGCAAAGTATTGTGTTCTGAGTATGTGCAGGGTATAATCTCAATCTTTTGGTATCAGTTGAGCTCTGATTTGTGACCCAGTATGTGGTCTATTCTGGAGAATGTTCCATGTACGCTTGAGAAGAATGAGTATTATGTTTTTTTTAGGTGGAATGTTCTGTATATATCTATGAGCGCCATCTGATCCAATATGTCATTCAAAGCTCTTGTTCCTTGGTGATTTTTTGCTTAGATGATCTGTCTGTTGCTGAGAGTGGTGTGTTAAGATCCCCTACATTTAATGTATTCATATCAGTATGACTATTTTGTTTAACCGTTGGCTTATGGAGATGGCTGCTCCCATTTTGGGGGCATAAATATCTACAATTGTTAGATCTTCTTGGTGGATAGACCCTTTCAGAATGATATAGTGTCCTCTGTATTTCTGACTACAGTCTTTAACTTAAAATATAATTTATCTGATATGAGAATCACTACCCTAGCTTTCTTTTGAAACCCGTTGGCATGAAAGATTGTTCTCCATTCCTTCACTTTCAGTCTGGATGTACCTTTAGGTTCAAAATATGTCTCTTGAAGATAGCATATGGATGGGTACTGTCATTTCATCCATTCTGCAGACCTATGCCATTTTATGTGAGCATTTATGCCATTCACATTGAGAATGATTATTGAAATAAGTTTTTATTGACATCGTGTTGCCTGCGAAGTCCTTGTTTCTATAGATTGTTTCTGTAAAAAAAACTTAAAAAAAAGACTGTTTCTGTAAATTTCTGTTTTATGTCACTCTTGGGTTCTTTCTTCTTTTATAGAACTCCCCTTAATATTTCTTATAGTGCCAGTGGTCCCATAATCTTTTAAACCTTGCTTGTTTCAGAAGCTTTTTATCTCTCCATCCATTCTGAATGTTAGCCTTGCTGGGTAACGTATTCTTGGCTGCATATTATTCTAATTTAATGCCTTAAATATGTCTTGCCAGCTCTTTCTGTCTTGCCAGGTTTCTGTGGATAGGCCTGACATTATTCTGACGGTCCTTCCTCTGTCTCTAAGGAATCTCTTCCCCCTAGCTGCTCTTAAGGACTCCTGTTTGAATTTATGATTTATGAATTTCACAATTAAGTGTCTGGAGGTCTTTCCAGACTCATTGATCTTGGGTGGTATCCTCTCTGCCTCTAGGACATGAACACTTGTTCCATTCCCCAGATTATATAAATTTTCATCCAGTATTTGTTCAACTATATCTTCTAGTCTTCTCTCTTTCTGCACCCCCTCAGGGATCACAGTAATTCCGACATTGGAACATTTCATGGAGTCATTTATTTCCCTAATTCTGTTTTCATAGCTTCTAAGCTGTTTGTTCCAGGCCTCATCTTGATCCTTTTTTTTCTATCAGTTTGTCTTCTAGATCACTAATTCGAACTTTTTTATAAAGGTTTTATTTCTTTGACATAGAGAGAGAAATCACAAGTAGGCGGAGAGGGAGGCAGAGGAAGACGGGGAAGGAGGCTGCCTGCTGAGCAGAGAGCCTGATGTAGGGCTCGATCCCAGGACCCTGAGATCATGACCTGAGCTGAAGGCAGTGGGTTAACCCCCCGAGCCACCCAGGCTCCCCGACTATTTTAATCTTCTGCCTTGTGTACCCTAGCTCTTAGAGTATTTAGATTAGATTGGATCTCATTGACAGCATTTTTCAGTACTGACAGATCATCCCTCACTTCCACCCTTAGATATTCTATGTTGCCACTAATGGTCTTTTCCAACCTAGCCATTGCCTGGATAATTGTTACCTTGAATTCCTTTTTGAACGTATTGTTTATGTCCATATCCAATAGTTCAGTGGCAGAGGTTACAGTCTTTGAATTTTTCCTCTGTTGGGTATTCCTCCTCCTAGTCATTTTGGTGAGAGTTGGTTGAGGGGATGTATAGCTGAATATATCAAACTCAATCCAGTCAAGGTGCACCTCTCTACTGATGTCTTTGGCCCTCTTAGAGATCCAGAAGTGTATAATCTTACATTTCAGGCTGATTTCATGGGTGTTCAGAGTATTCTGGTAGATATTTAGCTCAATTCTGGGGACTGGACGAAATAGGGTCGCCTACTTATCCTCCATCTTGCCCAAAGCTCTTTTCAGTAATACTTGCTATTCCCTAAGCACTCCTCTGTACTTGCTATTCCCTTCATCTGGAATGCTGTCTCCCCATTCTAATTCCACCTGGTAAACTCCTATTCATCCTTCAAGAGCCTCTTCAAGTACACCTCCTTCTTTATGACTTTTGCCGAGATTCCTGTCCTCCTCTCACTTCCATAAAGTAGTTGTTACTTCTTCTGTACTATTCATAGAAAATAATCACATTCCATTATAATGGATTACGTTTTTGGGTCTTCCTCTACTCTGCACTGACTATATCTCCAGTGTCTCCAAAATAACAGGTATTCCTAAATATCTGTGAAACTGAAGAAAGAACTTTATCAGTTCAAAACTGTTGCAAAACAACCATAACAAAAACACCCTTACAATAAAAAAGGCAAGATTATTTTTTGTCAAGGGACTTGCAAAGGGGTTTCTGTGCTGACAGGAATATTAAAGGCTAAGTGAGGTACAAGGAGCTCATTCACCCTACAATTCTATGAAGTAGTTGTGATATTGTGGCTTGTACTAATAGGGATATAAATGCTATGGTTGCAAATTATAGCATTGGGATGAATCTGTGCTTTGCCACTAATTTACTATGTAATGTTGGGGAAAGCGTCTTCCTTCTCTAGACTTTGATTCCTCTATCTGCCTAAGAATAGGATTGGTCTAGTGAAAATAGTTATTTCTAAACTTTTCTCAGAGGCTGCAAGAGAAAGACTGCTATAGGAAAGATGTAAAGGAGAGGTAATGCAGGTAGCTCTGCCCCCGCCCTTCTCTCCAATTTGGCTTCAACCACAATAGAGTTCTTTTGGTCTTTTCCCCTATTAGTTTGTGTTTTGATTTTTGTTTTCTAGTATTAAGTGGTGTATACTTACCATAAAAAATGTCAACCAATCTCAGGAAACAATATGAGGGTTTCTGGGGTGTGGGAAGAAGGATGGCTGGGTTATGGACATTGGGGAGGTTATGTGCTATGGTGAGTACTGTGAACTGTGTAAAACTGATGATTCACAGACCTGTACTCTGGAGCAAATAATGCATTATATGTTAATTAAAAATATCAAGCAATATAGAATAACAACAAAAATAATCATAGCATAAATGAATATGGTGCTCATTTGAATGTTACACATTGTTCTAGGTACTTTATAAATGTTACATTTAAAACATACACATATGACATAGAAAGTGCAAAAAGCTGCTAAGCTCTTTCACTGACCTTTCTCTGCAGCAATTCCTTTCTTCTTCCCTGAGATAACCACTAATTTACATTTGGTTTGTATCCTTCGAAGCTTTTTTTCATTCATCAAAAAATCATGTGTTTCACATTTGTAAGCTAGTAAATATAACACACATATATATTAATATATATTAGTTTTTAATTTTTAAGGCTTTATTTTAAATTTTTTATTATGTTGAATTCGCCAAAATATCATCAGTTTTTGACGTAGTGTTGAATGATTCATTAGTTGTGTATAACAGTGCTCATCACAACATGTGCCTTCCTTAATACCCACCACCCAGTTACCCCACCCCCCAGTCCTGTCCCTTCTGTAACCCTCAGTTTGGTACCTGGAGTCCAGAGTCTCTCATGGTTTGTCTCCATCTCTGATTTCTTCCCATTCAGCTTTCCCTCCCTTCTCCTGTGGTCCTCCACAGTATTCCTTTTGTTCTGCATGAGTGAAATCATATGATAATTGTCTTTTTCTCCTGACATATTTCACTTAGCATAATCCCCTCCAGTTCCATCCAGGTCGATGCAAATTGTGGGTATTCATCCTTTATGATGACTCAATAATATTCCATTGTGTATATGAACCACATCTTCTTTACCTATTCATCTGTTGAAAGACATCTCAGCTCCTTCCACAGTTTGGCTATTGTGGACATTGCTGCTATGAACATCAGGGTGCATTTGCCCCTTCTTTTCACTACATCTGTATCGTTGGGGTAAATATCCACTAGTGCAACTTCTGGGTTGTAGGGTAGGTCTATTTTTAATGTCTCGAGGAACCTCCATACTGTTTTCCAGAGTGGCTGTACCAACTTGCATTCCTACCAACAGTGTAAGAGTGTTCCCCTTTCTCCATATCCTCATCAGCACTTGTTTCTTGTCTTGTTAATTTTTGCCATTCTAACTGGTGTAAGGTGGCATCTAGTTGTGGTTTTGATTTGTATTTCCCTGATGGCTAGTGATGTTACACATTTTTTCACATGTCTATTAGCTATTTGTATGTCTTATTTGAAGACGTATCTGTTCATGTTTTCTGCTTATTTCTTGACTGGATAATTTGTTTTTTGGGTGTTGAGTTTGACAAGTTCTTTGTAGATCTTGGATATCATCCCTTTATCTGTAATGTCATTTGCTAATATTTTCTCCCATTCCATGGGTTGCCTCTTATTTTTTTTTGACTGTTTCCTTTGCTGTGCAAAAGCTTTTTATCTTGATGAAGTCCCAAAAGTTCATTTTTGTTTTTGTTTCCCTTGCCCTTAAAGTCATGTCTTGAAAGAAGCCACTGTGGCTGATGTCAAAGAGGTTATTGCCTATGTTTTCCTCTGGGATTTTAATGGATTCTTGTCTCACATTTAGGTCCTTCATTCACTTTTTATCTTTGTGTGTGGTGTAATAAAATGGTCTGGTTTCATTCTTCTACCTATGGTTGTCCAATTTTCTCAGCACCATTTTTGGAGAGATTGTCTTTCCACTAGATATTCTTTCCTGATTTGTCAAAGATAGATTGACCATAGAGCTGAGGGTCCATTTTTTGGGTCTCTATTCTATTCCATTGTTCTATGTGTCTGTTTTTGTACCAGTACCATGCTGTCTTGATGATAACAGCTTTGTAATGTAGCTTGAAGTCAGGCATTGTGATGCTCACAGCTTCTGTTTTCTTTTTCAACAATCCCTTGGTGATTCAGCATCTTTTCTAGTTTCATGCATGTTTTAGGATTGTTTGTTCCAGCTCTGTGAAAAATGTTGATAGTATTTTGATAGGGATTGCGTTGAAAGTGTAGATTGCTCTGGGAAAAGTGAACATTTTCACAATGTTTATTCTTCCAACCCACGAACATGAAATATTTTTCCATTTATTCATAAATGTTCTATAGTTTCTAGAGTATAGATCCTTTACCTCTTTGGTTAGGTTTATTCTTAGGTATCTTACGGTTTTTGGTGCTATTGTAAATGGAATTGATTCTCTAATTTTTCTTTCTTCATTTACATTGTTAGTGTATAGAAATGCAACTGATTTCTGTGCATTGACTTTGTATCCTACCATGTTGCTGAATTGCTGTATGAATTCTAGTATTTTTGGGGTAGAGACTTCTTGATTTTCCACAAAAAAGTATCATGTCATCTTTGGAGAGAGAGAGTTTGACTTCTTCTTTGTCAATTTGAATGCCTTTTATTTCTTTTTGTTTGATGGCTGATGCTAGCACTTCTATTCCTGTGTTGAACAACAGTGGTGAGAGTGGGCATCCCTGCCATGTTCCTGAACTTAAGGGAAAAGGTCTCAGTTTTTCCCCCATCAAGAATTTATTTGCTGTGGTCTTTTCATAGATGGCTGTTATGATATTGAGTTGTGTTCCCTCTATCCCTATATTTCGAAGAGTTTTAATCAGTAAATGATGCAGTATTTTGTCAAATGCTCTTTCTGCATCAATTGAGAGGATCACATGATTCTTGTCTCTCCTTTTGTTAATGTGATCTCTCACATTGATTGATTTGTGAATGTTGAATAACCATTGGATCCCAGGAATAACCTCTACCTGGTTGTGGTAAATAATACTTTAAATGTACTGTTGGATCCTAGAGGAGTCCAAGATGGTGGAAGAATAGGAGACCTTAATTTTGTCTTATCCCAGGAATTCATCCAGATTGCTACCAAATCATTCTCAACACCTGTGAACTCAACCTGAGATTGAAGAAAAGAATAGCTGCAACTCTATGGATAGAGAAGTGACTATTTTCTGCAAGGTAGGAGGTGAGGAGAAGTGAATCCAAGGGGATATATGGGAAGACAGACCACGGGGGGAGGGAGCCTTACTCAACTGGCTACTGGAAATGATAGAGCAGCAGAGTACAAAATTGGAACTTTTAGAAGTCTGCTTCAGTGAGAGACATTGCTCAGGAGGCTAACTGGGGGTGGGGGTGGGGAGGTGGAACTATAGCTAGGACAGTGTAGTCTCAGAATTCTGGGGGTCAGGGCGTCTGGGTGGCTCAGTGGGTTAAAGCCTCTGCTTTCAGCTCAGGTCATGATCTCAGGGTCCTGGGATCGAGGCCCGCATTGGGCTCCCTGCTCGGCGGGGAGCCTGCTTCCCCCTCTCTCTCTGCTTGCCTCTCTGCCTCCTTGTGATCTCTCTCCCTCTGTGAAATAAATAAATAAAATCTTAAAAAAAAGAATTCTGGGGGTCATAGAAAGACCAGAGGTGGGCGCCTGGGTGGCTCAGTGGGTTAGAGCCACTGCCTTCGGCTCAGGTCATGATCCCAGGGTCCTGGGATCAAGGCCCGCATCGGGCTCTCTGCTCAGCGGGGAGCCTGCTTCCTCCTCTCTCCTCTCTCTCTCCTGCCTTTCTGCCTACTTGTAATCTCTCTCTCTGTGTCAAATGAATAAATAAAATCTTAAAAAAAATTAAAAAAAAAAAAAGACCAGAGGTGACTGAGTGGGGCACATCTCTTCTTTACTCATCAAGGAAATTGTTGCCACTGTGCATATTGAACAGCTTCACTCTCATGTAAAGCTACATCATATTCCATTATTTAACAGTACCATAATTTACCTAATAAGTTCTCAGTCGATTGATTTTTAAGTTGCTTGAAAGATTTTGCAATTACAATATTACAAGGAAAATCCTAGGACATATCTTTGTGCACATGTGCAAATACTTTCATAAAACGGATTTCGAGAGGAAAAATAACAAGACTTCATCATTTGCATTTTGTCATTCTTCCAAATTGTCACCCCAAAATAACTGCATCAGTTTATACTTTTATCAATGGGTTTTCTTATATCTTCACCAATGCTGGATAATATAGTTATTTAAAATCTTTCCCAGTATGATGCATTAAAAATGATATCTCATAGTTGATTTTATTTGGATTTTCTTGATTACTAGTGCACTTGAGCTTCTTCTCATATATTTATTGGCCATTTGTATTTGTTCTTCTGTGAATTGCTTTTTTCCACTATTTGTACTTTTTCTTTTATAATTCCTAGACTTTCTATGCTTGTTACAGAAGTTAGTCCTTTCTCTATTAATAACATTGCTTCCATATCTTGGCTGTTATGAATAATGTTGCAACAAATGTGAAAAAGTGATACCTCCTTAAAATACTGATTTCATATCCTTTGGATATATACCCAGAAGTGATATTTCTGGATCATATGGCATTTCTATTTTTAATTTTTTAGGAACCTTCACACTGTTTTCCATAGTGGCTGTGCCAACTTACATTCTTAGTGCATAAGGGCTCCATTTTCTTCACATCCTTGTCAACATCTGTTATCTCTTGTTGCTTTTAAAGAATTACTTAAAATCCAATTTAATTACCATATAGTGTATTATTAGTTTCAGAGGTAGAATTTAGTGATTTATCAGTTGCATATAACACCCAGTGTTCATTAAATCAGGTGCCCACCTTAATGGCCATTACCCAGTTTCCCCATCCCCATCCACTTTCTCTCCAGCAACCTTCAGTGTGTTTTTTTTTGCTTTTTAAAATTTTATTTTATAATAGCCATCTTAACAGATAGCAGGTGATAACTCACTGTGGTTTGGATTTATATTTCTCTGATGATTACTGAGTGAAGTTGAGCACCTTTCATATACCTGTTGGCCATTTGTATGACCTCTTTTTTTTTTTAAAAGATTATATTTATTTATTTGACAGAGAGAGAGAGAGATTACAAGTAGGCAGACAGGCAGGCAGAGAGAGAGGAGGAAGCAGGCTCCCTGCCGAGCAGAGAGCCCGATGCGGGCCTCGATCCCAGGACCCTGAGATCATGACCTGAGCCGAAGGCAGAGGCTTTAACCCACTGAGCCACCCAGGCGCCCTGTATGACCTCTTTTGGGAAATTTGTGTTCATGTACTCATTTCACTTTACGTTATTGATTGATTGATTAATTTGTTATTGGGTTGCCATTTGGGACAATAAGGTTGAACTTGGATGATACCATGCTAAGTGCAATAAACCAAACACAGAAAGACAAATACTGCATGATCTCACTTATATATGGAATCTAAAAAATGTAAAACTCATAAAAACAGAAAATAGAATGGTATAGTTGCCAGGGACTGGAGAGTAGGAGAAATGGGGAGAAGTTGATATCAAAAGGTACAAAGGTTGAGTTATGTGGGGTAAATTCTGAAGATCTAATGTACTTCCTGGTGATTATAGTTCACACCGTATTATATATTTGATACTTGCTTAGGGAGTTGATCTGGAGTCTTTTCACCATGCACACACAAAAAAATCATAACTATATGAGTCGATGGATATGTTAATTACCTTGATTGTTTTAACCATTTCACATTCTACATGCATATCAAAACATTATATACACCTTAAATATATCCAACTTTTGTCAAATGTACCTCAGTAAAGCTGGGGAAAAAATAGAAGATACCAAGGAATAACCTTCACAAGATTGGTGTTAAATCCAAGTGAAGAAAACCACAAAATTTTACTAAGAGATAGAGAAAAATAATTGACTGTTTGTAGAAACATCTGAGAAAAATTCATATTATGAAGCTACTAAAAAGAAAGTTCATTAGAAGAAAGTTTTTTGGGCGCCTGGGTGGCTCAGTGGGTTAAAGCCTCTGCTTTCGGCTCAGGTCATGATCTCAGCGTCCTGGGATCAAGGCCCGCATCGGGCTCTCTGCTCAGCGGGGAGCCTGCTTCCTCCTTTCCCTGTCTCTCTGCCTGCCTCTCTGCGTACTTATAATCTCTCTCTGTGTGTCAAATAAATAAATAAAATCTTTAAAAAAAAAAGAAGAAAGTTTTTATCTCCAATTTTTGGGAGGTGCTAGTGAAAACTTCAGGATTATCTGAGTGGGTCCCAAAACTGACTGATTATCCAAATCAACTGGTTTGCTTTCAAGAAATTCCAATTCCCATATCCCATCATCTTGAGTGGACCCCCTTATTCTTGTGCAGTCAGGTGTGGGGGCCCTCGGCCTAAGTGATTTTTTTAAAGATTTTATTTATTTATTTGAGAGAGAGAAAGAAATAGTGACAGTGAGCATGAATGAGCATGAGCAAGAAAGAACTGGGAAGAGAGGGAGAAGCAGACTCCTGTTCAGCAGGGAGCCCAAGGTGGGGCTAGTTCCCAGGACCCTGGGATCATGACCTGAGCCAAAGGCAAACACTTAACCAGAAGAGCCACCCAGGTGCTTTAGCCTAGGTGATTTTGAATATCCCTTTTAGATTCTCCCCATTCTCTGCTTTCCTTCTGTTCAGTTATCATTTGGTGCTCACATTATTTCTTTAGTAGTTCAGTAAAGTAGGATCAGAGCAGGCCACAGTTGCTTCCAAATATTAGGCCTGTTCATCCCTGAAGCAGGCCATGTAGTCTAGGTTGTTTATGCATTGGCTGATAATAGACACTAAATGGGTCCCCACCCTCTACCACTCACTTGTCCTTCCAGAAATCCTTTGATGAATTTGGCAGAAAGCTCATTTTGCTTTCTGTTAACTGCATGCTGCAAGGAAGCTTGAATCATTAGGGTAATCCTCATATGAAAAGGCAGTCAGCAGCCAGGTTGCAAGCCACACCCAGGCCTATCCTTCTCAGCCTTCATCATGACCTACTTTGCTAGGCGTGTTACTGGCATTTTCTCTGTTACAACTCCAGATTTTCCAGGAATTGCTACTGTGTGATCCAGCTGATCCTGAGATAATCTTGAAATCTCTTATACAGAAAGGAAGTGTGGGGATTAGAAAATTCTTGTAGGCCTCCTATCTGGCATTGTAAGTGGGGAAATGAAACTGTGACCATGGCTGTTCAAACCATATCATTAAAATTTAACAATAAGCTAATGATGTAGGTAAAATTTAATGAGTACTTACTGTACTGAAACATTTTATGCATATTCTGCATATTCTTGCTAGTCTTCATAATACTGTGAGCTATAAATTACTATCCCCAGTTTTGAGTTTAAGGAATTTATATTTAGAGAGGTGGAGTTACCTGTCTAAGATCACACACTTAGAAGCCCAAAGAGAGGAAAGAATGCAGTGTGGCCCAAATAAAAACAAAATATGGACTTTGGATCTCAGCAGAGTTCAAATTCCAGCCCTGCTACTTGCTAGATGAGTAACCTTAGGCAAGTCACTTTTCTTTTCACCTTTTTTATATGTTGAAAGGGAATAATTGCCTTATCTCCTCCAAAGTTATTGTGAGAATTAAATGTAATAGTAATAATGGATGTAAAGCACTTGGCTTGGAGTGAATGTCCAGAAAATGGTAACTCTTATTTCCTGAGGTCACCATAACTTGCACTGTAACCCAAGTATTTGGATCGAACTCAGTCTCTGAATCTTTGTCCTTAAAAACCAGGTAAAGATACTGTTGTGCAAGACTTGTAACATACAGAAAAATGGTCTGGGAGGAACTTTTACCCAATGCAAGAGAGTTCAATACCCTATCCTAGTACATCAGCTGTTATAGGAAAATTAATGTTGAAAAATTGGCCTATGTGCAAGAGGCTTGACCTGATTGGTTCTGAGAATGAAAGCACACTCACTGGTCTAGTGCTTCTCTTTTAGTCTCATCTGTTTTTCTTCCTTCTATAACTTTCAATCTAATAAAAGTAACACACACTACATAGCTATTGTGTGCTAAACTCTGCACTGAAATTATTTATCAAATATTTTCTCATATGGCCCTCAGAACACTTTGACATAGAGGTAGGCATTATTATTTCCATTTAACTGCTGATAAAACTGAGTTGAAGTTCACAGCGGTCAAGGGACTTGCTCAACATCATATAGTTAATGATTGGTAGAGCTGGAATTTGAAGCCTGATTATGTCCTCTCAAACTGGCCTTTATGCCCATCTTCATTTATCAAACTTTGTAAAAGTTAATAACCTCTTTACCTTGCTCCCCCACCCCCTTGATACACAAACACATACATACACAGTCTGAGAAGTCTTCCCAGTCTAGGTGGCTGAAGAGTCTGTTTGTTTCTCCAATCTTTTGTCTACAAATCATTCTGCTTGAGGCCCTCCAGTGGGGCATGGTTTGAGTTGTGCAGTGGCTTTGTGAGATAGGGCCTGGGAATGTTTAAATACAGACAGATATGAGTTTGAATTCTAGGCTCTTCTACTTACTTTCTGTGTGACTTCTCATAAATAGAATTCAGAACCTAACACTTCTGTGTTTAAAAGCATCCTTTCCCCATTTTTTTGAACAAAAGCCATGGTCTTTATACTAGCCCCCAAAGTCTTATGTGGACCAGGCCTCTCTGACTTCATTTCATAATACCCTCTGCTTTGTGATAACTCTAGACAATGTTGTTCTTTTTGTTGTTCATTCTAATCTTAGGGTCTTTGCATTTAAAATTCCCTTTTTCTGAAACTATTTAATGTGACTGGTTTTGTCTTCTATTTTCAGGTCTCAGCTTCAACAACCTCTCCATGGAGAGGCCTTTCCCAAAAAACTACCCAAGCTACCTGTGGCCTCTATTTAATTACTTCAGAGTCATTACTTCATAGTTTTTTCCATAGCATTTATTGCTATTTCAAATTTTGCTATTTGTTTATGTTTAGTTATTTATTTTCTGTTTCTGCTGTATGTTTGTGACTACAGGGACTTTTCTGAGTTATTCCGTTATTTTTAAAAATTTTTGTTTATTTATTATTTATTTTGCATTATTTTATATTTTAATTCCAGTATAGTTTACATACAGTGTTATATTACTTTCAAGTTCACTGTGATATTTTAGTACTCAAAATGTGCCTGGAGCATAGCAGATGTTGAATAAATATCCATTGAATAAACAAATGCATCTTTCTTAAGTTGGGTGTATGAATAAGTGTAATCATATTTGAATTTCTTTGAAGAACTTAGCACAGAATAAGAATAAAATATTTAGTAGTATTCATTCATCTGTGCTCTTGCATTTCCAGTGGGCACAGTTAAGACTTTTGTACTGAATTATGGATTCCCTTTGAGGTTGTCTGTTAGGCCTAATTACCTGACTTCTGGTGGGCTAGAAGCTGGAGGATATGCTCAGAGATAGACGTCCTATCCTCTTCCCTTCTCTGAGCTTATTGTAGGAAGCCCTGTGCGGTATGAAGGTCACTGAACCATCAGTGCCAAACAGCCTGGGCTTCACTGGAGATTCCCAAGCACAGCCCAGTCTGGGACTGATGCCATTGTTAACCAACACAGATACATATATCTCACCTTTTTGTACTTGCAGTTGTTACTCTTGGTCATTCACCATGCTAGAGGAAGAAGAGGGACTATCACTAAATGGTACTGTTGTAAAGAACATAAGATATTGCATGGTAGACCCTAATCCCCATTTATGGATGGGGAAACTAAGGCCCAAGGAGGATAAGGGATTTTCCCAGAAGCACCAGAATTAGAATTATGATTCCTTATCCGTAGTCTAATGTCAGGAGCCCATTTCTATTTTGTCTAAACAGTACTGTGCTCTCAGTAATTCCTTACTGTAGATGGTGAATCTGAGGTCGGAGATAGGCAGGGCATATGGAATTTGAAGAAATATACCTGAAATGCTTCCTAAAAGGAAATTAGGACAAAATTGTCTTGAGATAGAGAATACCTCAAAATTAGAGCGAGGATGCATACAGACTGCATGGATTAACATAGCTGAGAGGCATGGTAATTTAGTTCTCCTCTATACTTCTAATAGCTACATCTTACAGAATAATTATCATTTAGATAGTGATGGCTATTGTTCTTTATGTCCCTGGCAATATGGTAATAGTAGGAACAATAGTAATAATTGCTACCAGTTGTTGTTGATGGTTCAGGCACAGTGCATTATCTGATCGACCACACTAAATAACATTTCTAGAACTTTACAGCTAATCCCTCTGCCTGGAACACTTTCTTCTATATGTCTTGCATCTCTTCTACTCATTCTTTAGAATATCAGGCATCTTCCTCCAGGAATCATTACCTATTCCCACCTATGTAGGATTAGATCACTTTTGTCTGTGCAAACCTCTGTCCCATTTATCCCACTATATGGTCATTCTTTTCCTCACTCACTTAGACCATAAGCCCCCTGAGAGTGAAACTATGTTTTCTTAATCTGACAGAGCCTAGGTTATGTTATTAGTAAATATTACAGACATCAATAAATTATTGAATTTCCGTTTGATCTTCATAGTCACTCCTTGGGAAAGGTAGTAGGAATTACATTCCTTAGGCAATGGATGTCTCACTTCAGTATTCATTAAAGCACTTGACATGCTTGTTGAATTTTTTATTTTTGACTGTTTTTTAAGAACAAGCATAAAAAGAGAGCTTTTCCAGATAGGAAAAAGAGCAATAAAATTGGCAAGATGTGGAATGTTTTCTTAATGTGGTCTTTATTACATTTTTAGTGTTTTTTTAAATAAAATATGGACTGGTTGGTGTTTCAGAGTCTTCCCAGTTTGCCTGTGTAGTTGCATTGAATACTTTGATATTAATTTAGGGAAGAAGGGAAGGGGAAAGTCAGGAAAGAGTGGTAGGTTTGGTTGTTTTTTCATATCATTTTTTTTTAAGGTGCAAACAAGAGGTGATGTAGAAAACCATTGTAGAGTTGGAAGACTTGGACTTTGTGGAGCAGCACTCATTAAAGGGGCTTTCTTTTTTTTTAAGATTTTATTTATTTGACAGAGAGAGAGAGAGAGAGAGAGAGAGAGAGAGAGAGAGAGAGAGATCACAAGTAGGCAGAGAGGCAGGCAGAGAGAGAGGAGGAAGCAGGGTCCCTGCCAAGCAGAGAGCCCAATGTGGGCCTTGATCCCAGGACCCTGAGATGATGACCTGAGCCAAAAGCAGAGGCTTTAACCCACTGAGCCACCCAGGCGCCCTTAAAGGGGCTTTCAAGTGGTCAGTAAAGCAGAAGCCAAGAAAAGGGTCAGCATTCCTATAACACACTCCTTGAAAGGATGACACTGCTTACATAATACCAGTAATAGTCAACACTAAATTTCTATAGTGCTTACTCTGTGACAGACACAATTCTTAACATATTTCCATATATTCATTCTCTTAAACCTTGTAATAATCTATGGGGTAAATATTATTACTATCACTTACACTTACAGATAAAGAAACTAAGCCACAGAGAGGTCAGGTGACTTGTTCAGGGTCACACATACATTATGTGACAGGGCCTAGATTCAATTTAGGATGCCTGGTTCCAGAATATGTGCCATTGTCTCTGTGCTACACTGATTCTCAGGTTTGAGTAAAACACCTCAGGAGGCAAGAAGATGACATACCTTTGTTTTGGGGTACTTTTAAACCTTAATAAGGTCCAGGTCTTCTTCATGACCTTTTAAATAAAATTGATAAACTGAGAACTTCATATTGTCATTGACTAGCTTTACTTGGCTGTTCTTTCCTTCTACTCTCCCTCCATATAACCCTAGCTATGCTAGTGGATTTTAAAGTTTATACTCTCTTTTGGGGGGAATTTCTATGACCTAAACTCTAAATACAACAATAATTACCTCTAACAGCTACATAGCATTTCCATATCCATTTTCTCATGTAGTCCTCCACAGTTTTGTGAGGTATAGGTTTGGCATAGATTATTGTCATCATTTACAGATAGGAAATTTGAGGCCCAGAAAAGAAAAGTGACTTGCCCAAGGTCACACAATAAATTAACAGCAGAACCTAAGTCAATCGTTTAGCCCACATATACTTACTGAACAACTATTAGGTACTAGGTATTGTTCTAAGCATGATTCCAAGACCTTCTGACTCTAACTCTGGTGCTTTAGCAAATATACCACTTTCTTTGCTTTCATGGAAGGTATGCAGAATGTTTATCTAAGTTCCATGGGTAGGGGAGAGAATAAGCATTTATTGAGTCCTCACCATGCACCAGGGTAAGAATTTAATTTGCATCTGTTTTATTGAATCCTTCTACTAATGTGGAAAGTTTGGGACTTCTAAGTAGATTTTTTAAAAGATTTTATTTATTTATTTCACTGCTGGAGAGAGATCACAAGGAGGCAGAGAGGCAGGCAGAGGGGGGGGGAACTAGGCTCCCCGCTGAGCAGGGAGCCCAATGCGGGCCTCGATCCCAGGACCCTGAGATCATGACCTGAGCCAAAAGCAGAGGCTTTAACCCACTGAGCCACCCAGGTGCCCTTCTAAGTAGATTTTGAATGAGAAAGTAGAGGAGTAAGACATACTCCAGTTTGAGTTGGCTCCCTTTTTTCCTCTAGACTTCCATGTCAGGCTTGGGTTTCTGCTCTGGAATTTCTCTCTGGCATACTTTGCTGAAAGCATTTCCCAGAGTTCTGAACCCAACATGGACACATCTCTTCATTTATCTTTTGCTGCTGCCCTGGGCCTCTCCATAGAACCATAAAAAAGTGAGTGGAAAACAGTCAAATTAGTATGGAAGAAAGGAAATGTGGCCTAGATTTTGGATTATATTTTGGGTTCCTCGTCTCACTAATGCCCAGTGTGCCCTCCAAGTCCAGTCATAGTTGGATGGAAAGGGTCTCCTGCAGCAGCCCTCTGAGACATGGCCTAGTTCTGTTGCTCTTCTGGTGGCTAATTCAGCTGCTGTGTCTTATTCCTCAAGCCCTGCATCATTCAGAGAATGAAAGGTTGAGAAAGACAAAAGGGTGTGTGAAAGGAAGCTTGCTCAGAACCATATCATGAATCTTAAGAAGACTGAGTTCATGTCTATTGAGATAGCATCTCCTGTTACCTTTTGGGGAAGGCCTGAGGGTCAGTGTCTTGCTGAAATTTTCTCTGGTGATGGCTAGGCCTCAGTGGATGACAGAATGGGGTATTTAGGAAATAACATGTCTCAGGTCATCCTGATTACTTGCCTTAACTCAAAGGCAAAAGGACTTCTCACTCTGAGCCATCACTTGCCTCTCAGTCCCTGGACCTTAGTATCTTAAACTTTGAGGAGAATTTTGGAATCGTAGATTCTTTTCACCAGAAAAATTTGCTACACTCATTTTTCTACCTCTTGTCTCAGAGCATGATTCCACTGGACTCTTTAGATGTACATTCAACTGTTAGTAAAGATTCATTGGGTAAGGGATTCCACCACTATCTTTGATTAACTCAATAAAATTAGACAACAAAAAGAAATAAACAGCATCCAAATTGATAAGGAAGAAAAAAATTTTCAGTTTTTTTGCTGATGATATTATTCTCTATATAGAAAATCCTAACAACTGTGCTCAAATATTCTAGAACTGCTAAATGAATTCAGTAAAGGTGCAGGATACAAAATCAATGTGCAGAAATCTATTACATTTCTAAACACTATTAATGGAGCAGCAGAAAGATCAATTAAGAAAATAATCCCACTTAAAATAGCCAGATACCTAAGAATGAACCTAACAAAGAGATGAAAGGTCTGTATGCTGAAAAATATAAAATACTGATGATAAAATTGAAGACACAAAGAAATAGAAAGGAGGGGCACCTGGGTGTCTCAGTTGGTTAAGTGGCTGCCTTTGGCTCAGGTCATGATTCCAGGGTCCTGGTATCGAGCCCCTCATCAGGCTCCCCGATCAGTGGAGAGCCTGCTTCTCTCTCTCCCTCTGCCTGCCTCTCTGCTTCCTTGTGCTCTCTCTATCTCTCTGTCAAATAAATAAATAAAATCTTAAAAAAAAGAAGTAGAAAGGCATTCCATCCTTATGGGTTGGAAAAGCAAACATTGTTAAAATGTCTATACTACCCAAAGCAATCCACACATTTAATGCAACCCTCATCAAAATACCAATAGCATTTTTCATAGAACTAAAACAAACCATCCTGAAATATGTATGGAGCCACAAAAGACCCCAAATGGCCAAAGCAATCTTGAAAAAGAAAAGCAAAACTGGAGGTATCACAATTTTAGACTTCAAGTTATATTACAAACCTGAAGAGATCAAAACAGTATGGTTTGGGTACAAAAATAGACACATAGATCAATAGAACAGAATAGGAAACTCGGAAATGAACCTACAACTATATGGTCAATTAATCTTAGACAAAGTAGGAAAGAATATTCAATGGAAAAAAGAAAGTTTCTTCAACAAATTGTGTTGGGAAACCTGGACAGCAACATGCAAAAGAATGAAACTAGATCACGTTCTTACACCATACACAAAAATAAATTCAAAATGTATTAAAGACCTAAATGTGAGATCCGAAACCATAAAAATCCCAGAAGAAAGCACGGATATTGGCTGTAGCAATATTTTTCTAGATATGTCTCTAAACTCAAAGGAAATAAAAGCAAAAATGAACTCTTGGGATTACATAAAATTAAAAAGTTTCTGCACAATGAAGGGAATAATCAACAAAACTAAAAGGCAAACTGTGGAATGGGAGAAGATATTTGTGAATGACATATTCAATAAAGGATTGGAGTCCAAAACATTTAAAGAATTTATACAACTTAACACTCAAAAACAAATAATCCAATTAAAAAATTTAAAGAGAAATGAACAGACACTTCTCTGAAGAACACATCCAGATGGTCAACATACACATTAAAAGATGGTCAACACCACTCATTATCAGGGAAATGCAAACCTCCACACTTTGGATACCTTCCTTGCTTATGTCTCAATTCCTCCTACTCTCATTTAGTGTCATTTCCTTTTGAGGATCATAGAAAGTTAGAACTAGAAGGAGGTGTTAGTATTATATTGGAGGCTTGCAATAAAGTACTACCCAAATATAATTGATTATTATTGCTATGTTGTCCAGTCACCACATCGAATAATGAGCTAACTGAGGTTCTTTGAGATAAAGTAACTTACCAAAAACTACACAGCTTATAAGTGACAGCTCCAGGTCTCAAATCCATGTTTCCTGAACCAATTCAGCTCTGTTCTTTATACTGTCCTTACTGACTTTTTTCCTGTCCCAGCTGACTTGGTGAAGAGCATGTCACTGCCTCCTAGATGTTTAAACTGATATGCTGTTATAATGCCACAGCTGACCTCTTCTTCAGTGTAAATCAAGTGATTAAAAATATTTTTTTTATCCCAGAGACTTTTTTCCAACTCTTCAGTTTTTCCAGTTCTCTGAGGAGAAGATGTGTTCTTCAGTAGCAGAAAGATGAATTTTAGGTTGGACTAAGAATAACTTGGGCTGTTTTTCTCTTCCTAAGCAAAATACAGTGGTGGAGAGAAAAGTTGTCATTTTTTTCCCAGTAAACAGGATCCCATCATACCAACACTCCTATTTGATTTATGTGGCAGAATAAACAATGTCTGGGATGTAGTAATAATAGCTACCATTTGTTGAGTATGTAAAATGTGTGAGGAAGTATGCTAGGTGCTTTATGAACATTTTTATTTCATCCTTACATTAACACCAAGAGAAAGTTATTATTAGAACTATTTTGTAAACTAAGAAGCCAAGGCTTGAAGAGATTAAGAACACATCCACATTTACATAGCTATTAAGTAGTAGACACAACATTTGAACTTGAGTCTCTTTGATCCAATTCCTAGACTATTTCCAGTTTTTTAGGCCACTTTGTGCAAGTAGACTTCTTTCTGTGTGATGTGGTTTGAAAGGTATCAGAAGGTATGCCTACTCATCATCTTAAAAGTTTCCTCTTATCATGGTGTTACACTTACACAGGAATTCACAATTAAACTCATTATTTGCTAGTGGAAATTACAGTTAGTATGTGGGTTGGGAATCCTGGTCTTTAGTACCAGCCTTACAACTTAGTTACTATGTGAAAATTCCTTGTTTACTTGGTGTCCCGATTTCCCCAATTGTACAAGGGAAAAGATGATTACTGAGGCTTCTTCATTCTCTGAAATCTTGCAATTCTCTGAAGATGATGAGCCAATTCTTCCAGCCTGTCTATTCCTGATAATAGATGACAGATTGGAAGTATGAGGAATTCCTTGCCAGGTAGTAGTTAATTCAAATATTGGTTTTCAAGATGAGCCCATCTCCAAGATGATCCTTCCCCACCCTAACCTTAACTTGTCTAAATGGAACCAGAAGCAATTTTTTGTCTCATCCTCATTGCTGCATATTATTCTGAATAGAATACAGATTGGTAATGAGGGCTGGGGATACATTTGATATTAGAGGTAACATGCCTCAATGGCCAAGGTCAAAAGGAGCCAAGAATCTGCCCATTTAATAAGTACCCTCAGTTGCTAAGATGCCCTCAAGAAGTTCTAGTCTCACTATGCTAGCAATATATAATGTTTGTTACTTTTGTTAAGGAGTAATTATAAAGATAACATGAAGCTCTATTAACTATTTAATTTATGTATTTATTGTGTATGTACATACTTATTATACTTTATCTTGCAAAAAAAAAACATTTACCAACGTGTCTGTGCTAGGTTCTTTAAAAGCAAAAAAATGAACTATTTTTACATCAACAATATAAAAACTTTTCCACAGCAAGGGAAACTGCCAACAAAACTAAAAGTCAACCTATGGAATGGGAGAAGATATCATGAATGTCTTATCAGATAAAGGGCTAGTATCCAAAATCTAAAAAACAAAACAAAACAAAACAAAACAAAACTTCTCAAATTCGACACTGAAGGAACAAACAAACAAAAAAATCCAGTCAAGGGCGCCTGGGTGGCTCAGTGGGTTAAAGCCTCTGCTTTCGGCTCAGGTCATGATCTCAGCGTCCTGAGATCGAGGCCCGCATCGGGTTCTCTGCTCAGCAGGGAGCCTGCTTCCCCCTCTCTCTCTCTGCCTGCCTTTCTGCCTCCTGTGATCTCTCTCCCTCTGTGAAATAAATAAATAAAATCTTTAAAAAAAAATCCAGTCAAGAAATGGGCAGAAGATATGAACAGACATTTCTCCAAAGAAGACATACAAACACATGAAAAATGCTCAACACCACTTATCATCAAGGAAATACAAATCAAAACTGCAGTGAGATACCACCTCACACCACTCAGGATGGCTAAAATTAACAAGACAGGAAACAGTAAATGTTGGTGAGAATGCAGAGAAATGGGAACATTCTTACACTGTTGGTCGGAATGCAAACTTGTGCACTGCTGAAAACACTATGGAGGTTCCTCAAAAAGTTAAAAATAGAGCTACTCTTTGATCTGGCAATTGCACCATCAGCTAATTATCCAAAGGATACAAACATAATGATTCAAAGGGGTATGTGAGCCCCAATTTTATAGCAGCAATGTCCACAATATCCAAAAATGGAAAGAGCCCAGATGTGCATTGACAGCTGAATGGATAAAGCAGGTGAAAGGATAAAGAATGAATATATATACATACATACATATGTATGTATGTATATGTATGTATACACACACACTGAAATATTACTCAGCCATCAAAAAGAATGAAATCTTGCCATTTGCAACAATGTGGATGGAACTAGAGGATATTATACTAAGCGAATAAATCAGTCAGAGAGACAAATACCATATGATTTCACTCATAATGTGGAATTTAAGAAACAAAACAGATGAATATAAAGTAAGGGAAAGAAAAATAAAATAAGATGAAAATTGAGAGGGAGGCAAAGCATAACATATACTGAAATCTAGGAAACAAACTGAAGATTGCTGGAGGGGAGGTTGGTGGGGAGAAAGGATAATTGGGTGAGGAGCATTAATAGGGCACTTGATGTAATGAGCATTGAGTGTTATAAGCAACTGATGAATCACTAAATTCTATTTCAGAAACTAATAAAAATAATAAAATAAATAAGACATATTCATTATCTGTGAGAAATAGAAGATCTAGTGGGTGAGCCAAACAAACCAATAATGACAAGACATGGGGATTCGTGCTGTAACAGAAATATGTAAAAAGGCTGGAGGGGCCCTGACCAGCATAGGTAGGATTAAGGAAGCCTCAATGGAAGAGAGGGTGCCTAAGACAAATTTTATAAGGTGAATAGCAAGAGAAGGGGAAGGAAGTATTCCAGGAAAAAGTTTCAGCTGTAAGGTTCTAGAAAAATTTTATTTAGTCTGATCAAATACTATATAGTATTGTTCCTAGTGCATTAAAAAACTGATAGCTATTACTGCTACTGTATTATTTTATGCTTCTATGAGATCTGCTAGCCAAAGACGTCATCCAGGAGACCCTAAGACTTGAGAAATTCAGCAAGTTCAGCCATAAACCTTAGTAGAGAAGAGACGGTATTCCCCATCCTACACCATTATCAAAACTTCCAGTTTAATCAACCCGAGGATGACTATAAAATCTCATATCTTAAAGGTCATAAGATTTCTGCAAGTAAATTTTGTTTCTTGCAACGTTACTGAATTTGTGTATCAGTTCTAGCAATTTTTCAGTGGTGTTTTTTGGGTTTTCTATCTAGAGTATCATATCATTTGCAAATAGTGAAAGTTGTACTTCTTCCTTGTTGATTTAAATGTCTTATATTTCTTTTTGTTTGAAGCTAGGACTTCCAGTTCTATGTTAATAACAGTGGTGAGAATGGATATCCCTGTTTTATTCCTGACTGCAGATGAAAATCTTCCAGTCTTTTCCCATTGAGGATGATATTAGCTGTGGTATTTTTTAATATATATTTCTCTTACTATGTTGATGTATGTTCCCCCTAAACCTACTTTGTTAAGGTTTTTTTGTTATCATGAATGGATGTTGTATTTTGTCAAATGCTTTTTCTACATCCATTGGCAACAAAACTAAAAGGCAACTACTGAATGGCAAAAGATATTTACAAATGGCATATCTGATAAAGGGTTAGTATCCCAAATACAAAAAGAACTTACAAAATTCAACACCTCCCAAATGAATAATCTATTTTTCAAATTAAATTAAAATTTAAAAAATTTTTAATTTAAATTCAATTTAACATATACTGTATTATTACATTCAAAGATAGAATTTAGTGATTCATTGGTTGTATACAACAATCTAATTTAAAAATGGCCAAAAGACATGAATAGATATTTTTTCAAAAATACATCCAGATGGTCAATAGACACGTGAAAAGTTGCTCAACATCACTCATCATGAGGGAAACACAAATCAAAAGTATAATGAGATATCACCTCACACCAGTCAGAATGGCTAAAATCAGCAACACAAGAAACAGCAGGTGTTGGTGAGGATGCAAAGAAAAGGGAAGACTTGTGAACTGTTGCTGGCAATGCATACTGGTGCAGCCACTTTGGAAAACAGTATGGAGGTTCCTCAAAAAGTTAAAAATAGGGCGCCTGGGTGGCTCAGTGGGTTAAAGCCTCTGCTTTCGGCTCAGGTCATGATCTCAGGGTCCTGGGATCGAGGCCCGCATCGGGCTCTCTGCTCAGCAGGGAGCCTGCTTCCTCCTCTCCCTGTCTCTCTGCCTCCTTGTGATCTCTCTCTGTGTGTCAAATAAATAAATAAAATCTTTAAAAAAAAAAAGTTAAAAATAAAGCTTCCCTATGACCTAGCAATTGCAGTACTAGGAATTTACACAAAGAATACAAAAATACTAATTCAAAGGGATACATGTACCCCAATGTTTATAGCAGCATTATCTACAATGGCCAATAGCCCATGTCCACACACTGATGAATGGATAAAGATGTGATATATCTATATATCCATATATATTATTATTAATGTTAAAAATAATATATTCAGCCATTAAAAAAGGATGAAATCTTGCCACTTGAAATGGAATGGATGGAACTAAAGGTTATTATGCTAAGTAAAATAAGTCCGTCAAAGAAAGACAAATACCATATGACATCACTTGTATGTGGAATTTAAGAAACAAAACAAATGAGTAAAAAGAAAAAAAGAGAAAGAAAAACCATGAAACAAACTCTTAACTATAGAGAACAACCTGATGGTTACCAGGGGGAGGTAGGTGGGGAGATGGGTTACTAGGAGATGGGGATTAAGAAGTGCACTTGTAATGAGCACCGGGTGTTGTAGAGAAGTGATGAACCACTATATTGTACACCAAAATCTAATATTATACTGCATGATAACTAACTGGAATTTAAATAGAAACTTCAGAAAAAAAGGTCATCTGAGCAACCTCTCAGTTAAGTTCTATGTATTTCTGATTTATTCTCATAAACTTTGGTCTTCCTGTGTTTTGCTTTTGTTTTTGTTCTTTGAGGCTGACGTGATATGGGCTGGATGGCTTTTACAGAACACCTATTCCAACTTTCATATTTTATAGATAAAAAGAGAAAAAATTGATCTCTTGTTGACTAATTTCAAGTTTCTGACCATCTCTGAACCAAAGAACTGTCCTGTTTTTCTGTGGTAGTTTACTTAGATCCTACCATTTGTTTGGAGACCCAAACAACTGGGAGTAATGTCAGAGGTTATATAATCCAGCAGATTAAATCAAAACTAGCTAAGAAGAGAGTTGTATTCCTTACTCTTTAAGATCCTCAAAAAATGGTACCTTTTTACCATTCTTGATAGGTTATTGTGATACTTCTTCTTTGTGATCTTGTGCCTAATAGAGTACATGACATATTGTAGATGTCCAATAAGTATTTGTTTTTTAAGTTTTTTTTTAATTTAAAAAAAATATCTACACCCAGCATGGGTCTCAAACTTACAACCCTAAGATCAAGAGTTGCGTGTTCCACTGACTGAGCCAGCCAGGCATCCCAATAAATATTTGTCAAATACATTTTTGGAGAGAGTTCTTATCCCATTTTATAAATTTGCAAATTTAGCATGATTTATCATTACAATAATATAAGAACTATTTGAAATTTGCTACACAAGGAAAAGAAAATTTACCCACAGTGCCAGTACTCTCCCATTAACATTGCTGGGATTTTGAGTTAGGCTTTTGACACACATTTGTATGTGTAGTTTTAAGAAATGAAACAAAACAAACCAAAATAAAATTTTGCATATACCTGTCTTATTTTTTCACTTGCCAATATCTCATAAAATTTTTCTGTTTCATGTGCTCTTCATGACCACCACTTTTTTTTTATTCTTTGCCCAAGGGGTACAGGTCTGTGAATCATCAGGCTTACATCTTTCACAGCATTCACCAAAGCACAAACCCTCCCCAATGTCCATAACCCATCCACCCTATCCCTACCCTCCCACCCCCCAGTAACCCTCAGTTTGTTTTGTGAGATTAGGAGTCTCTTATGGTTTGTCTCCTATAACCACCACTCTTATGGTTTCAGCATACTATTAATTTTTTTTATTTGGGGGCAATGCCATGGCATTTATATATCCTATGTGTTATTGCATCTTCATCTTCCAATCTTTAAACAAGCACCAATAAACATCAGGCCACTAGGATTTTTTTGACTATAACAACATCCGCCTTTAAAACTTTTTCTGACTATATTCATGTTTCAGAATATTAGCAGAACCTATGCTTTCTTCCTCCTTTAAAGATTCAAATTCATGAAGACAGTGAGTTCTTACTGTTGGTCTACAATGACTAGCATACATACTAGATACCTGTCCTTATAGTTTAAGGGAAAAAATTAAGACATACTTAGGTAAGTCCTAATACAAAGAAAATTTCTGAATACGGATGTACTTACATTATGAGCAGTCAGAATAAGCACATCTTAGGAGTGGAGTGTGTGTGTGTGTGTGTGTGTGTGTGTGTGTGTGTGTGTGTGTGTGTGTATACCACATCTTCTTTATCCATTCAGTTGTTGATGGACATCTAGGTTCTTTCCATAGTTTGGCTATTGTGGACATTGCTGCTATAAACATTCGGGTGCACGTGCCCCTGAGGATCACTACCTTTGTATCTTTAGGGTAAATACCCAGTAGTGCGATTGCTGGTTCGTAGGGGAGCTCCATTTTCAACTTTTTGAGGAACATCCATACTCTTTTCCAGAGTGACTGCACCAGCTTGCATTCCCACCAACATTGTAGGAGGGTTCCCCTTTCTCTGCATCCTCACCAACATCTGTCATTTCCTGAATTGTTGATTTTAGTCGTGCTGACTGGTATGAGGTGGTATCTCACTGTGGTTTTGATTTGTATTTCCCTGACGCCCAGTGATGTTGAACACTTTCTCATGCGTCTGTTGGCCATTTGGATGTCTTCTTTGGAGAAATATCTGTTCATGTCTTCTGCCCATTTCGTGACAGAGTTATTCGTTCTAAGGGTTTTGAGTTTGGTAAGTTCTTTATAGATTTTGGATACAAGCCCTTTATCTGATATGTCATTTGCAAATATCTTCTCCCATTCTGTCAGTTATCTTTTGGTTTTATTGACTGTTTCCTTTGCTGTGCAAAAGCTTTTAATCTTGATGAAGTCTCAATAGTTCATTTTTGCCCTTGCTTCCCTTACCTTTGGTGAGGTTCCTAGGAAGAAGTTGCTGTGGCTGAGGTCAAAGAAGTTGCTGCCTGTGTTCTACTCAAGGATTTTGATGGATTCCTGTCTGACATTGAAGTCTTTCATCCATTTTGAGTATATTTTTGTGTGTGGTGTAAGGAAATGATTCAGTTCCTTTTTTCTGTATGTGGTTGTCCAGTTTCCCCAGCACCATTTGTTGAAGAGACTGTCTTTTTTTCCATTGGACATGCTTTCCTGCTTTGTTGAAGATTAGTGGACCATAGAGTTGAGGGTCCATTTCTGGGCTCTCTATTCTGTTCCACTGATCTATGTGTCTATTTTTGTGCCAGTTCCATACTGTCTTGATGATGACAGCTTTGTCATCAGAGCTTGAAGTCTGAAATTGTGATGCCACCAACTTTGGTTTCCTTTTTCAACATTCCTTTGGCTTTTCAGGGTCTTTTCTGGTTCCATATAAATGTTAAGATTATTTGTACCATTTCTTTGAAATAAATTGCTGGTATTTTGATGGGGATTACATTAAATGTGTAGATTGCTCTAGGTAGCATAGACGTTTTCACAATATTTGTACTTCCAACCCATGAGCATGGAAAGTTTTTCCACTTCCTTCTGTCTTTNGAATATTTTTCCATTTCTTCGTGTCTTCCTCAATTTCTTTCATGGGTATTCTATAGTTTTCTGAGTAGAGATTCTTTGCCTCTTTAGTTAGATTTATTCCTAGGTATCTTATGTTGGGTGCAATTATAAATGGGATCAACTCCTTAATTTCTCTTTCTTCTGTCTTGTTGGTGTGTAGAAATGCAACTGATTTCTGTGCATTGATTTTCTATCCTGACACTTTACTAAATTCCTATATGAGTTCTAGCAGTTTTGGAGTGGAGTCCTTTGGGTTTTCCACATAAAGTATCCTATCATCTGCAAAGAGTGAGAGTTTGACTTCTTCCTTGCCAATTTGGATGCCTTTTATTTCTTTTTCTTGTCTGATTGCTGAGGCTAGGACTTCTAGTACTAATTTGAATAGCAGTGGTGATAGTGGAGATCCCTGCTGTGTTCCTGACTATAGGGGAAAAGCTCTCAGTTTTTCTCCATTGAGAATGATATTCGCTGTGGGTTTTTCATAGACGGCTTTGATGATATTGAGGTATATACCCTCTATGCCTACACTGTGAAGAGTTTTGATTAAGAAAGGGTGCTTTACTTTGTCAAATGCTTTTTAAGCATCTATTGAGAGGATCATATGGTTCTTGTTCTTTATTTTTTTGTATGTCTTATATCACAGTGATTTGCCAATGTTAAACCAACCTTGCAGACCAGGAATAAATACCACTTCGTCGTGATGAATAATCCTTTTAATGTGCTGTTGGATCCTATTGGCTAGTATTTTGTTGAGGATTTTTGCATGCCTGTTCATCAAAGATATTGGTCTGTAATTCTCCTTTTTGATGGGGTCTTTGCCTGGTTTGGGGATCAAGGTAATGCTCGCCTCATCAAATGAGTTTGGAAGTTTTCCTTCCATTTCTATTTTTTTTAACAGTTTCAGGAGAATAGGTATTAATTCTTCTTAAATATTTGGTAGAATTCCCTGGGAAGCCATCTGGCCCTGGGCTTTTGTTTGTTGGGAGATTTTTGATGACTGCTTCAATCTCCTTACTGGTTATCAGTCTATTCTGGTTTTCAGTTCCTTCCTGGTTCAGTTTTGGTAGTTTATATGTCTCTAGGAATGCATCCATTTCTTCCAGATTGTCAAATTGGCTGGTGTAGAGTTGCTCATAATATGTTCTTATAATTGTTTGCATTTCTTTGCTGTTGGTTGTCATCTCTCCTCTTTCATTCATGATTTATTAATTTGAGTCCTTTCTCTTTTCTTTTGGATAAGTCTGGCCAGTGGTTTATCAATCTTATTAATTCTTTCAAAGAACCAGCTCCTTGTTTCATTGAATTGTTCTACTGTTCCTCAATTTCTATTTCATTGATATCTTCTCTGATCTTTATTATTTCTGTTCTCCTGGTTAGTTTAGGCTTTCTTTCCTGTTCTTTCTCCAGCTCCTTTAGATGTAGGGTGAAGTTGTGTACTTGAAACCTTTCTTGTTTCTTGAGAAAGGCTTATATTGCTATATACTTTCCTCGTAGGACCGCTTTTGCTGTATCCCAAAGATTTTGAACAGTTGTGTTTTCATTTACACTTGTTTCCATGAATTTTTTTAATCTTTAATTTCCTCATTGACCCATTCATTCTTTACTAGGATGTTCTTTAGCCTCCATGTATTTGAGTTCTTTCCAACTTTCCTCTTGTGATTGAGTTCTAGTTTCAGACCTTTATGGTCTGAAAATATGCAGGGAATGATCTCAAACTTTTGGTACCTGTTTAGACCTGATTTGTGACCCAAAATATGGTCTCTTCTGGACAATATTCCCTGTGCACTAGAGAAGAATGTGTACTCTGTTGTTTTGGGATGGAATGTCCTGAATATACCTGTGATGTCCAGCTGGTCCAGGGTGTCATTTAAAGCCTTTATTTCCTTGTTGATCTTTTGCTTCGATGATCTGTCCATTTCAATAATGGGGGTGTTAAAGCCACCAACTATTATTGTATTATTGTCAATGTGTTTCTTTGATTTTGTTTTAAATTGGTTTATATAATTGCCTGCTCCCATGTTAGGGGCATAGATATTTAAAATTGTTAGATTTTCTTGTTGGATGGATCCATTAAGTATGGTATAGTGTCCTTCCTCATCTCTTATGATATTCTTTGGTTTAAAATATGATTTATCTGATATAAGGATTGTCACTCCAGCTTTATTTTGATGTCCATTAGCATGGCAAATTGTTTTCCACCCCCTCACTTTAAATCTGGAGGTGACTTCGTGTGTAAAATGAGTTTCTTGTAGACAGCATATTGATCAATCTTTTTCTTTTATCCATTCTGATACCCTGTGTTTCTTAGTTGGGGCATTTAGTCCGTTTATATTCAGGGTAACTACTGAGAAATATGAATTTAGAGCCACTGTATTGCCTGTAAAGTGACTGTTACTGTATATTGTGTCTCTTCCTTTCTGTTCTGTTTCTTTTAGGCTCTCTTTGCTTATAGGCCCTCTTTCAATATTTCCTGTAGGGATGGCTTGGTGTTTGCAAATTCCTTTAGTTTTTGTTTGTCCTGGAAGATTTTTATCTCTCCTTTTATCCTAGCTGGATATAGTATTCTTGGCTGCATATTTTTCTCTTTTAGTGCTCTGAATATATCATGTCAGTTCTTTCTGGCCTGCCAGGTCTCTGTGGATAGGTCCACTGTCAGTCTAATATTTCTACCATTGTATGTTATAGACCTCTTGTCTCGAGCTGCTTTCAGGATTTTCTCTTTGTCACTAAGACTTGTAAGTTTTGCTATTAGATGATGGGGTGTGGAACTATTTTTATTGATTTTGTGGGGGGTTCTCTGTGCCTCCTGGATTTTGATGCTTGTTTCCTTTGCCAAAGTAGGGAAATTCTGTAGTATAATTTCCTCCAATATACCTTCTGCCCCTCTCTTTGTCTTCTTCTTCTGGGATCCCAATTATTCTAATATTGTTTCATCTTATGGTATCACTTATCTTTCAAATTCTCCCCTCATAGTCCAGTAGTTGTTTGTTTCTCTTTTCCTCCACTTTATTCTCTGTCATTTTGTCTTCTAAATCACTAATTCTGTCTTCTGCCTCATTTATCCTACCAGTAAGAGACTTCATTTTTGATTGCACCTCATTAATAGCTTTTTTGTTTTCAACTTGGTTAGATTTTAGTTCTTTTATTTCTCCATAATGATTTTTTATTTCTCCAGAGAGGGATTCTCTAGTATCTTCAGTGCTATTTTTGAGCCCAGCTAGCACCTTGATAATCATCATTCTGAACTCTAGTTCTGTCATATTACTCGTGTCCTCACTGATTAGGTCCCTAGCCATCCTTACTACCTCTTGTTCCTTTTTTTGTGGTGATTTTTTCTGCCTTGTCATTTTATGCAGATAAGAATAGATGAATGAGAGAACAAAATACTATAGGGTAGCAATAACCCCAGAAATATATACACTAACCAAATCAGAGGGGACCCGAAACGGGGGGGAGAAGGAAGAGGAAAAAAACAAAGACAAAAAAAATAACAAAAACAAAAAGCAAAAAGCAAAAAATAAAAACAGACAAGCAAAATAAAATAAAAGAAAATCCTATATCTATATCTATATCTATATCTATCTATATCTACATCTTTATCTATATCATCTATTTCTGTTCCTATATTTATCTCTGTCTCTGACTCTATTTCTATATCTATCTCTCTCTCTATTAGACTGGTGAATTGAACAGAACCTATATGTATACAAAAGGATAAGACTAAATACAATGAAGGGATAAAATATGACTGTAACAATGAAAATTTTAAAAGATTAAAAAGATTTGAGAGGATATAATAGTTAAAAAAACTTTAAAATCGGAAATAGGATAAAATTTAAAAGAGTAGAATAAGGAAAAAATAAAATTCAAAGAATTTAACTTTGAACGACAAAAGGATCATGGGGAAAAAGCCATGAACTCTATGTGTTGCTGTCCCCTAGCTCTGGAGTTCCACAGTTCTCAGTGATCGGTGAACTTGGCCTTGGCTGGATGTTCTCACTGATCTTCTGGGGGAGAGGCCTGTTGCTGTGATTCTCAAGTGTCTTTGCCCGAGGCAGAATTGCACTGCCCTCGCCAAGGTCCAAGCTAAGTAATCTGCTCTGGTTCACTCTCGGGAACTTTTGTTCCCTGAACACTTTCCGTACAGCTTTGGAGGATGGGAATGAAAATGGCGGCCTCCTAATCTCTGACCCGGAGGAGCAGAGAGTTTGGGGCCTCACTCCTCAGTGTGCTCTCAGAGATAAGCAGTCAGTCCCTCCCATCTCCCTGGTCTCCAGCCACACTGCGAGCTCACCCAGCCTGCAACCGAGCATTTTTATATCTGGTGCACAGCCCCGTTTGGAATCTCCAAACCGAGCAGACTCCTTCAGCGTGCTCCTTTGCTGCTCCTTCTGGAGAAGGAAGGAGGGGATCTCTCTGGATCTGTCACTTGTGGTGTCCCCACTCAAAGAGCAATGGCCCAACTGTGCTTTGGATCATGGCCCAAGGTAACACCGAGCTGAGACACCCCTCCTCAGCTTGGCTCTATCTCTCCAGTCAGTTTCTTCTATCTGATACCTGGGAGCTCTGTCGCTCTCAGACACCCCTGGTCTTTTTGCAGCCCTGTGGGTCCTGAGACCACACTGTCCCCGCGAGTGCTTCACCACCCGCTTAGCCTCTGGGGCGATGTCCCTCAGTGGAGCAGACTTCTAAAAGTTCCAATTTTGTGCTCCATTGCTCTCTCACTTGCCGGGAGTCAGACCCTTCCCCCGGGGTCTATCTTCCCTTTGCTTCAGATTCACTTCTCCGCACGTCCTACCTTACGGAAAGTGGTCAATTTTCTGTTCCTAGAATTGCTGCTCTTCTTCTCTTCGATCTCCTGCTGAATTTGTAGGTGTTCAGCATGGTTTGATAACTATCTGGGTGAATTTCTGGGACCTGATGTTAATTGGTCTTCTATTCCTCTGCCTTTTTGCTCCTCCTCCTTTTCATGTTTTTTTTTTTTTTTGAAGCTGGTAATTCATTGTGTTATGTTCAGGCTACAAATTCCAACCTACATTCTGTGTGCTATTGTTCCAATGTCAGTTCAGTTTGCAAAGTTTTTGAAATTGTATTTGAATCAGTCCAGCATGAATCTTAGAGTTCATACACAGATGTATGGGATTGCCTCTTTAACTCCCTCTTCTCAGTGATTTCTCTTAATCTTTCCAGCTGACTGCCTCAAGCCCGCCTCACAATCTTCCTGGGACTTTTTGTGTATCCAGGTCCAAGCAGAGGGAGGACAGAGTTAGAGAAAAATGGCAATGGGCATATTCCCAATGGTCTTAGGATCATAGCTTCTCTGGTCAGAAAGAATGGTTCTAAAACAAACAAGAAAGAAAGGAAGAGAGAGAGAGAGAGAGAGAGAGAGAGAGAGAGAGAGAGAGAGAGAGAGAGAAAGGAAGAAAGAGAGAGAGAGAGAGAGAAAGGAAAAGAAAGAAAGAAAGAAAGAAAGAAAGAAAGAAAAAAGAAAAGGGAAAGAAAGGGAAGGGAAGGGGAGGGAAGGGAAGGGAAGGGAGGAAGGAAGGAAGGTTGGTTCTCCTACCTCAAAGTTCTAAGTACTTACTTAGCCACCACTTCTCAATGTGTCATTGTGAATACTACTGTGCTATTACATGGAGGCCTGAGATGGGAGAGAAGATATCAAAAGAAAGAAAAGAAAAGAAAAGAAAAACAACCTGGTATTTTTTCCTACTCTCTCTTATTGTTAGTAGTCTTTTCCTTTCCTCTCCTCAGAATAAGGGAGAACTTCACTTGGAAATTTTCCTGTCTGCACCTGGTATATACTTTTGGATTAGGGGCTGCTTTTGAATACAACTCTGGTAATACCAAATTAAAAAACAAATGTAAACTCAACACTAGGTCGGGGGTATTTCGTGTTTCCTTCTTCAATTTGTTATCATTAATATTTTTACATCATCAGGTAAGCTGTACCATGCATTCCTGTAAGATTTGTAGTTGCATTCAGTGTACGAAAACATAATTCCTATGATATAGTCCCATGTGATTCTTTATGGTGTTTATATCTCTGCTGAATTAGCTATTTATTCGTATTTGTAATCTTTCCTTTTCCACTAGATCCTTTAACATTAGTTATTTTCAAATTCCTTTCTAATTGTTCCAAAACCTTGGTCATCTCGGTGTATAGGTCTCTTGGTTGCATTTCATCTCAATAATTTTTTTTTGCTTTTTTATGTATTTAAAAGTTTTTGATTGAATGCCATGCATTATAAGTAGAACAGAAAACACTTATATAAATACTATTTATGTCTGAAAATGGGCATGTCTCTTTTGTCAGCTTGGCAGTGTAAAGTTTTCAGTCAGTCTATTCAATACATGAACTGGATTTAATTTTTTTTTCTGCTCCCAATTCTATCAGTGTAATAAAGGCATCAAATTCTTCTAGAAGTTGTGCTTAAGGTGGGGTAACAAATATTTTTTCTCAGTTCCTGCTTCCCTCATATCTTTTAGCTGTATGCATTTCGCTGTATATCTGTGCCATAGAAGGTTTTCTTTCTCTTATCTTTTTCCTTAACTAGTAGTAGACTGTTATTGCTTGTTGATGGGTACTAGGATTATTGTAGAGACAGAGAAACTCTCTTTTGGCCTGGATCAGTCTTAGCTTTAGGCAAACTCTGTGTGCTTGGGTGTATGCGGTGGTTCTTCATCAATATCACTGTCCATCCTTACTATGTCAAACAGTGCTTAATATGTTATTGACCTTTGCTATCTGTTATTGACCCTGTTGGTTTTCTGTCTCTTTCCCAATAGTAGCAGTCATCTGCTAGTTATTGGTTTAGGATACTGGGCCCAAAACATTTTTCTTCTTCTCCATAAGGCTATAGTTTTGGGGGGCACCTGGGTAGCTCAGTCATTAAGCATCTGCCTTTGGGTCAGGTCAGGATCCCAGGTCCTGGGATAGAGCCATGCATCAGTCTCCCTGTTCAGCTGGAAGCCTGCTTCTTCCTCTCCAACTCCCCCTGCTTGGGTTCCTTCTCTCGCTGTGTCTCTCTCTGTAAAAAAAAATAAATAAAATCTTTTTTAAAAAAAGAGCATAATGTTTTTCCTCCTAAATCTCTGCCAACAAAAATATTTTTTTCCTATGTACTTTGGGAAAGCACATTTCCTACTGCTCCCAAGAGATATAAGTGTTTTTGCTTGTTATCTCCCCTATGAAGCAGTGGATCTTTTCAACTCTTCTGGTGTCAACAGAATTTGCCACCTCCCCTCTCATGGCTTAAGGCTTTTGCTTTTCAGAAGAGAGGATATGGGGAAGAAATTGTAGTTTTGCATCTGTTCTCTGTAGGCTGCTGATCACCTTCTGCATGACTTTATCACTGAGGGTAATTTACTCCTAGTATGCCTCCAGTCTTTCTCATGAGCACCTACAAAGATCATGAAAAAGAGATTATAAATATTCCCCTTGTTACTTGGCATACCAGACTTACATGCCAGTTCACATATGGCTTTTAAGAGTTTATTAGAAATTTAGTTGATATTTTTGTTGCCTGCTTTTATGGTGGCCACCTTTCTTCTGTACTCTGGTGTCAAAGGCATGCTGGTTTAATTTGGTTGTAAAATATTTAATAACTAGTTCAATATTTTGAGTAATTATCAGTTTAACCTGGTTTTCCATTTCTCCTTCAAAAATAATATTTCTTCTTGTCATTTTTGTAAGCTATGTTTCCCTAGTATATTGCTAAGTTTTACCAAGTTTTTTATTCACTTTAATTCAGTTAGCCAACATATAGTACATCATTAGATTCAGATGTAGTGTTCAATAATTCATCAGTTGTGTATAACACCCACTGCTCATCACATCACATGCCATCCTTAATGCCTATCGCCCAATTACCACATCCCCCCGTACAGATCCCCTTCTGCAACCCTCAGTTTCCTTCGTATAGTTAAGGGTTTCTCATGGTTTATCTCCCTCTCTGATGACTTCCCATTCAGTTTTCCTTCCCGTCACCATGATCCTCTGTGCTATTTCTTATATTCCACCTGTGAGCAAAACCATAAGATTTCTCTGATTGACTTAGTTTGCTCAGCATAATACCCTCCAGTTCCAGCCATGTCAGTGTAAATGGTAAGTATTCATCCTTTCTGATGGTTGAGTAATACTCCATTGTATATATGGACCACGTCTTCTTTATCCATTCATCTGTGAATGGTCATCTCATCTCTTTCTGGTTTGGCTATTGTGGACATTGCTGCTATGAACACTGGGGTGCATGTGCCCCCTCAGATCATCACATTTGCACCTTTGATGTAAATACTTAGAAGTGAAATTGTTGGGTTGTAGGGTAGCTCTATTTTTAACTTCTTGAGGAACTTCCATACTGTTTTCCAGAGTGGCTGTATCAGCTTGCATTCCCACCAACAGCCTAAGAGGGTTCCCCTTTCTCTGCATCCTTTCTAGCATTTGCTATTTCCTGACTTGTCATTTTCAGCCATTCTGACTGGTGTGAGGTGACATCTCATTGTGGGTTTGATTTATATTTCCCTGATGACAGGTGATATAGAGCAGTTTTTCATGTATCTATTTGATATTTGTGTGTCTTCTTTGGAGAAATATCTGTTTATGTCTTCTGCCCATTTCTTGATTGGATTATTTGTTTTTTGGGTATTGAGTTTGAGAAGTTCTTTACAGATTATGGATACTAGCCATTTACCTGATTCGTCATTTGCAAATATCTTCTCCCAATCTGTAAGTTGCCTTTCCGTTTTGTTCACTGTTTCCTTTGTTGTGCAGAGGCTTTTTATCCCGATGAAATCCCAATAGTTCATAGTGGTTTTGTATCCCCTGCCTTTATAGATGTGTCTAGCAAGCAGTTGTTGTGGCCAAGGTTGAAGAGATGACTGCCTGTGTTCTTCTCTAGGATTTTGATGGATTCGTGTCTCACATTTAGGTCTTTCATCCATTTTGAATTTATCTTTTTTATGGCGAAAGAAAATGATCTATTTTCATTCTTCTACATGTGGCTGTCCAATTTTCCCATCACCATTTATTGAAGAGACTGTATTTTTTTCCCATTGGATATTATTTCCTGCTCTGTCAAAGATTAGTTGACCATAAGACTTGAGGGTCCATTTCTAAGTTACCTATTCTGTTTCATTTATCTATGTTACTGTTTTGTGCCAGTACTGTACTGTCATGATGATTACAGCTTTGTAATATAGCTTGAAGTCTGGCATAGTGATGCCACCAGCTTTGGTTTTCTTTTTCAACATTCCTCTGGCTATTTGGGGTCTTTTATGGTTCCATACAAGTCTTAGGATTATTTGTTCCAGCCCTGTGAATATATCAATGCTATTTTGATAGGGACTGCATTGAATGTGTACATTGCTTTAGATAGCACAGACATTTTAATAATGTTTATTTTTTCAATCCATAAGCATGGAATGTTTTTCCATCTCTTTGTGTCTTTCTCAATTTCTTTCATAAGCATTCCGTAGTTTTTAGAGTACAGATCCTTTATTTCTTTAGTTAGGTTTATTCCTAAGTATCTTAAGGTTTTTTGGTGTAATTGTAAATGGGATCAATTCCTTAATTTCTCTTTCTTCTGTCACATTGTTGGTGTATAGAAATGCAACTGATTCTGTGCATTGATGTAACATCCTGCCACGTTGCTGAAGTCTTGTATATGTTCCAGCAACTTTGTGTGGAGTCTTTTGGGGTTCCACATAAAGTATCATGTCATCTGGGAAGAGTGAAAGTTCAACTTTTACTTTTGCCAAATTGAATGCCTTTTATTTCTTTTTTGTTATCTGATTGCTGAGGCTAGGAATTCTGGTACAATGTTGAACAACAGTGGTGAGAGTGGGCATCCCTACCATGTTCCTGACCTTAAGGGAAAAGCTCTCAGTTTTTTCCCATTCAATATTTGCTGTGGACTTTTCATAGATGGCTTTTATAATATTGAGGCATGTTCCCTCTATCCCTACACTGTGGACAGTTTTAATCAAGAAAGGATGCTGTATTTTGTCAAATGCTTTTTTTGCATCAATTGAGAGGATCATATAGTTCTTGTCCTTTCTTTTGTTAATGTGATGTATCATGCTGATTGATTTAGTTTGGGCAAGATTTTAACTTTGTTGGTGTAAAGTTGTTCATGACGTTTCCTTATGAGGAACTTGAGGGGCAGGGCAGGAGGTCATGGGGGTAGGGAGGGAAAAAATGAAACAAGATGGGATCGGGACGAAGACAAACCACAAGAGACTCTTAATCTCATGAAACAAACTGAGGGTTACTGGGGGGTTGGAGGGTAGGGATAGGGTGGGTGGGTTATGGACATTGGGGAGGGTTTGTGTTACAGCGAGTGCTGTGAAAGTTGTAAGCCTGATGATTCACAGACCTGTACCCATGGGGCAAATAATAATTTTTAAAAATTAACAAAAAAGAAAGATTGGCAACAACTCCTGGAAGGTGTGTAAGCCAGTGGTTCTCCAGTCAAGGGATGGGAAGGCAAACTGATTGCCCCCAGAGCAAAGCCAGTATCAGGCACAGAAAGGAATTAGTTCATAGTCAAGACTGAGTGTAACTGCCATCACCTCATAAACAGGCAGCCTGTTTGGTAATTTGAGAGTTGTCTTCAGTGGCCCCTCCCCCTGTCGCCCAGATGAGGGGGGTGAGACATAGCCTTACCCACTGTGAAGAATGCCTTCCAGTCCCATCTGACCAGAAGGACTGATGAAAACTCCTGGAAGCTGTGTGGCCCAGTGGTGCTCAAACCTAGAGAAGGCATGTAGAGCCAATAGTTTGTAAAGCTAAGCAAGTGAATAAATCTGTTTGGCCAGGGAACTTGGTGTATGGGATTTTTTGTGTAAAAACCACATTTAAGAAACAAAACAAAAGAACAAAGGAAAAAAGAGACAAGGAAGAAACAGAATATTAACTATAGAGAACAAACAGATGGTTACCAGAGAGGAGGTTGGTGGGAGGGGTATGGATGAAACAGGTGAGGGGGATTAAGAGTATATTTCTCTTGGTGAGCACTGAGTATTACGTGGAATTGTTGAATCACTATATTGTACATGGAGAAACTAATATAACATTACGTATTAACTACACTGAATTAAAAAGCATACAAAAAGCTTTGCCAGAAGGGAAGCAAGGGCAAAATGAACTATTGGGAATTCATCAAGATTAAAAGCTTTTGCACAGCAAAGGAAACAGTCAATAAAACCAAAAGACAACTGACAGAATGGGAGAAGATATTTGCAAACGCCATATCAGATAAAGGGCTAGTATCCAAAATCTATAAAGAGCTTCTCAAACTCAACATCCATAAAACAAATAACCCAGTCCAGAAATGGGCAGAAGACATGAACAGACATTTCTCCAAAGAAGACATCCAAATGACCAACAGACACATGAGAAAGTGCTCAACATCACTGGGCATCAGGGAAATACAAATCAAAACCACAGTGAGATACCACCTCACACCATTCAGAATGGCTAAAATCAACAAGCCAGGAAATGACAGATGTTGGTGAGGATGCAGAGAAAGGGGAACCCTCCTATACTGTTGGTGGGAATGCAAGCTGGTGCAGCCACTCTGGAAAAGAGTACGGAGGTTTCTCAAAAAGTTGAAAATGGAGCTCCCCTATGAACCAGCAATCGCACTACTGGGTATTTACCCTAAAGATACAAAGGTAGTGAACCTCAGGGGCACATGCACCTGAATGTTTATAGCAGCAATGTCCACAATAGCCAAACTATGGAAA